>JACEEZ010003455.1:259498-269498 GCA_016584305.1 Chionoecetes opilio | reverse complement strand
AGTAGTAGGTCTGGTGGAGCGGGCCTAGTGGGTCGAGTGCTGAGGCTGTCAGGTATGGCAATGGGAAGCTGTAACCGTTCTTTTGAAGAGTTTTAGGTTTCCTGCGAGGACGATACTTGTAATCGGGATGTTCTTTCATATGCTGGGCTCGAAGGCGCTTGGCTTCGTCAATAAACGGACGCTTCTCAGCTTCTGTTAGCAGCTTCCACTCACAACCAAGACGTTTAGAGATCTCAGAGTTATGCATCTTAGGATTTTCCTGGGCAATCTTTCGCCGCTGCATGCGTGACCACACCATGAAAGCGTTCATGGGACGTTTAATGTGGTCCTCCTTTTTGGCGCCTCCTCCAGTAAGAGAAGCTGTGGTGGGTGGCGGCAGCTGGTTCATAGCTGTCACTGTCTCGCGCGCTATAAGCTGAGTCGCGAACTGTTAGCCGACCGCAAAAAGAATGATGAACGGTACGGCAGCAAGTGTAATATTACACCACAGAGGTGGCGCAGCGAGTGTGCGCCCCTGAGCCGCCCGTAGACCACGCCTACAAATTGAGCGACCAATGAGCTTACAAGCAAATCATTGATGATTAGGAGGGGCGGGATACTTGCAGTTTTCTTGCCCAATGATTATTGCTGTTACATGTATGCGAGCTACTCATCTTAGCTGATTGGTCCAAGACGGAGCCATATGTGTAGGTCGCCAAGTAAATATGACATGAGGTCTGAGCGAAGGTTGCTGATGGCGCGAAACAACACTGGTGTTGAAGAGACAGTATCTATGAGGCTTTTCCATTTCCATTACCTTTTCTCTGACATTTAATTGCACTCTCCTCTCATAGTAAATTATGAGAGGCTCAAAGCCACTCTTATGCTACACTAAAAAAGGGAAAGAGATCAAGGAACTTAGTTGAGTGAAATGCAATACCTTAAGTCTAGAACTGAATTGATAACGTGATGTATGAGTAAACTGGATGGATACAATACAGCGTAACACTGCTTTGTTGCTTTGAGGTTAGGTGCATTGCTTGTTTGGAATAAAGCACGCTGAGAGTTCACATGTGTTGCCAGTCCGCTGGAGACTTTTGGGTGTGAACCAGACACATCAAAAATCGTCCCCCCCTTCTCCTCGTTTGGCTGTATACTTTGCAGTGAACAATTAGATGGTACAGTGTTGAATATGTATTAATTTTCATCTGCACGGCATCGGTACAAAGTAATACATTAAGGGATAAGTGATTTATAGAAGCTCTTACCATATAAATTTTGAGCTCGAAATGACTGCTGGTGGTGGGGTGGCTAAAAATGCCTGCTGTCGGAATGGGCTATTATACCACACATTTTTCATCATCTATTAAAGTTTCTTTTGGTACGAAAGGTCCTTATAAGTGATGATATACTACAAGTTTATTAAGATAAAATTTTTGTTTACTCTAATTTGTCTTTATATTTTATAGCTACTTATATGTAGTTGTAGTGTAAAGTACCAAACTTTGCTGCTGTATCTTGCTACCGAATACTTAAAACTGTGCACATTAAGTTAAAACATATATTTTATCCAAACATATACCTCTTCAGTAGAGCGTAGCTAATAAAAATGTATATTACCTATATGTATACTAGTTCAAGATGGATGATAAGGCTGACATCACGAATTTGTTTAGGTCTGTATAGTCTGATCGGACTATAATCTAATTTTTGTTTTGTTTTCTCCTGAACTTTTTTTTATAACTGGTAGTACACGAACTTATTTCTTTGACAGGTTAGTAAGCAGAACAGTCTGCTAACAGAGGGTTGACGGGCTGAGTGCAAGGGCCAATCATTGATATAAATACAGGAAAAGCCTCACATAGGAAATCCATACCTATCACATTGTAGAAGTTTTCACGGGCGATCAATGATATCAATACGGGCTGTTCATACATTGCAGGCACGCACTACCGCCCCGCGTCGCTCCGCTATAGTTAATCTGCGGATAAGGCAAGAAATGAACTGAAATCGTGTAGTTTGGTTCGAGAGAGATCCACGAGTCTCTCTCTCTCTCTCTCTCTCTCTCTCTCTCTCTCTCTCTCTCTCTCTCTCTCCACGATTCTCAGTCTCTCTCTCTCTCTACCCGTCAGGGTGGCATGGTTGGTAGAGTCGTGAGCTCGCGTGCAGAGTCCCTGCATTCGGTCAGCGGTTCGAGTCCACCAAGTTCGTCCTGGCGTGGTGACGCTTTGTATAGTCAATACCCTTGTAGTTGGTACTTGCAAAGTGTCTAGATAGGATCAAAGTATCATATCTTATCTCTCTCTCTCTCTCTCTCTCTCTCTCTCTCTCTCTCTCTCTCTCTCTCTCTCTCTCTCTCTCTCTCTCTCTCTCTCTCTCTCTCTCTTTCTCCTATTTTTTTTATACCATCTTACATAATGTATTTACAGTTGAAAATATTTTACAGGTTAAAGGTGGTATTGTGAGTACCACCTATTTTAAAAAACCTAACCTCAACCACATACATATACTTATGATTACTTAATGCTATTATTTACAGTTTTTACAATTAGACAATTAGACAATTAAGAAACTCGTGACTCTGCCACGCACATCACTGAGCCACAGACTATCAGACACTTAAAATCTCTGCACCCCACACACAGCAACACTAAAGTCATCCGGGCACTTGTCTGAGGCTAGAAAGCTGTTCTAGAAAACTGGAATGTGTGAGCGCGACGTGGCCAGGGCTGCATGTGCCACGGTCATGGCTCTGGTGATTGACCTCTACACAGCGGGGCGGCTCCTGGAGAGGCTGTAAGTGAGCCACTCTCAACTCCTGCGCCTTGTAGAGAGTGGTGAGACCCGCCACGTCCCGGCGATGCAGGCCGGCCTGTTGCTCAGGGTGTCCTTCCCAGATTATTATTTGTCGCCCTCCGCTGTATCTTGTCTAGAATCACGAGGTGCGAGGGGGCTGCTCCCTCCTTCTTCTTCTTCTTCTTCTTTGAGCTGCCAACGGGACCCAAAAAACCCTCGCACGTTGACCGACACGATGCGAAGTTCCCTCTCAAAGCATTCGCGCCGTCTCCTGCTGTCGCAGGAAGGCATCGCCGTATCCGTGCGACGTAAGTTGCGGCGGGAAGCTCGTAACCTGGGGGTGTTGAAGGTGGTGGGCGTAGGGTTCCTGGGGCAGGGTTGTTGGGGGTCCCCAGGAGCGGAGTGGCTGTGTGAAGGGAGTCGCCAGATAGCAGCGCCTTTGAGGACGGCTAGTGTCTCCTGGCTGCTTACCCTGACAGCCTCAATCAGGTCCTGGTGTCTCTTGTCCTCCAGCCGCTCACGACAGGTTTGTATCGTATGGAAACGTCCCTGGCAGTACTCACAAGTAAGCCTCTTCGGCACCGCTCCTAAGAATGGCCCTGACGATGGCACTAAGAGCACTTAACCTGACGTGGCCTCTTGTTGTACTCTCTGGTTACGTCTCTGTTTCCGTCCCTCTCACTGGCATGCACGCATGTCCCTAGGCCTTCCGGGAAGATTCCTCCGTCCTTGATTCCGTCCTTGAATGTGAAGCGGCTGCCTGCGTCCCTAAGGTGGCTGTTGGCTCACGTCCTGAGGCTTGGGTCGCTGGCGAAATGTAGGGTCCTCACGCACTGCCTGGGGTTGCAGGGGCGCCACCTCAAGGTCAGATGTAGGACAAGGGGTGTACGCCGGGTGAGGGCGTGGCGGGATGTTACCTGGTGACGGAGACGGGTGAGGGAGTGGTGAATTGCTGCGTGGGGTGGGAGGACTAGGTGGTGAGGGAAGAAGTGGTGGGAGGGTATCGGGCGGGCAGGCAGGTGAGCCGCCAACCTCTATGACTAGGTGGTGAGGGAATAAGTGGAAGGAGGGTGTCGGGCGGGCAGGCAAGTGAGCCGCCAACCTCTATTTCGTCCTCATCTCCGCTGTCCTCACCTCCGCTGTCTGTCACTAAAACCCACCACTCGCGAGCTGCCGCGTTTGCTCGTCCCAGTCCCTTTCTATTTTGTCCGGCCTGGTTCTGCAAGAAATAGTTCTGTGTTCTTTAACATTTGCAATGTTTCTAAGGGCGAGCAATGTGTCCACTACAGACAACGCTTCCAACAACACCCTTTGCTTTTCCGGCAGCTCATCTATTACTTCACTATATGTCTTGATCTGGTCCTTGCTGGAGTTAAGTTCCCGCCTGAGGGTTACCACCAGCGCCACCAACTCCTCGCCGGAGAAGTCGCCCAGATTTTCCCTCTCTGTGGAATCAGGGAGGGGCTCGGAGGGGTCGGGGCGAGGGACGTGTCAGGTCCTGCGTGATGATGGTCACGTGGTCGCTGATATTCGCCCGCTCGCGAAGGTGCCCTGTATTGCCACAATTGTAGTCAGCTGTCCCGTCAAGGCATCTTGAGTGGCAAAGGTTGGGAGACTCTGCCGGTGCAATGCAGGTCTTTGTTCAGCTCAGCCTTACGCCCACATACTGCGCACCAGTAAGCAGACCTAAGGCCAGGGATCCCACTTGGCCTCTCGATCTGCCTGTGCGTGGCCTCTTCGATTACCACGCTTGTTTGCTTGATTCACACGCTTAGTCACAGTTACACCCACACTGACGACGGAATAGTTTATATATTCGTGCCTTAATGGGCTGGTAGTGCGACTATGTTATGCTGAACGAGAGAGTAGGAAGGAGAGAGACACGTGGCAACACTGGAGGGTGAGTCACGTGGTGGCGCCGAGTCACGTGACGTCAATGGCTTTCTTTCAATTGAACCAAAAATTCCTAATTTCCGGCACAATGCAGCACTTGGTGAAGTGGACTTCACACACTCTGTGACACTTAATTCACCAGCAAGGGCACCGTTCACACTGTCGTAATAGGCCACTGCACTGAAAATAAGATCCCGTTCCAAAGGTCCATAAATCTTGATTAGATAGGTAACTTTGGGACTAATGGGTGCTAACGACCAATATTTTATGTTATTTTAACCACAATAAGGCAATTTTAAGTTTTCTTATGTTGAAAGTCAGGTTTTCATTAATAAAACCAATGGTTTTGATATACTCATGTCCATACCATGAACATTGGTTAGAAGAAATAGTATTTGTAAGTAGAAATAATATTGAGATGAGAAATAATATGGAAAATAAGAAATCATACTACCCTTGTGCACACAATCTATAATCTTTCAGCATCAATGGAGAAATATATTCATCCAAACATTTTGACGTAACAGTTCCTTAAGGCTGTCGGACCATACATGAATAGATTATACTTTCAAATACTATTTCTTCTAACCAATGTTCATGGTATGGACATGAGTATATCAAAACCATTGGTTTTATTAATGAAAACCTGACTTTCAACATAAGAAAACTTAAAATTGCCTTATTGTGGTTAAAATAACATAAAATATTGGTCGTTAGCACCCATTAGTCCCAAAGTTACCTATCTAATCAAGATTTATGGACCTTTGGAACGGGATCTTATTTTCAGTGCAGTGGCCTATTGCCACAGAACCACAGTAACTGACCTCTCAAGACGGAGCGTTGTCAAACACGTCCTACCTCTACAAGTCTCTCTCTCTCTCTCTCTCTCTCATCATCATCATTATTCGAGATTAGTGTTTTTACTTACTAGAATAACTTTAAAATGCAGATTTACACAATACTTTACCCCTAAATAGCAGATTTACACTGTCATTATATTATAATACGCCGAAATTACCGGCTGTTGTAATATAATACATAAACTTTCTCAAATTGGTCGAAAAAGGGACATCTGGCAGCGCTGCCGCTCCGAAGTTCAAACGGGACGCGGCGTCGTCGCTTAGTTCAAAATTAAAATGTAAACATGGGATCGTATCAACGCATTCTGCGGCAAACTGAACATTTTCGTGGCAGGAGAGATATTATCAGTTCTCTATGTCACGATTACCTACAAGAAACATCGCTTGAGTCATCCGTACACACCATGGATGATAGAAAATCATCCTTGGTGCACTCCATGAAGCATTGTGTGGGGAAGTGTATAGCCGTGCAGGACTGAACCAGCCTGACTGAATAACATGGGAGAGTGTATAGCGGTGTAAGGCCTGTGCCTTCCTGAAGAAGACAGGTCAGCTGCTACGCCTGTGATAACATCACAGGACATCACCAGGGCTCACAGAGTTCCTCAAGGAATCCTCGCAGCCCTAAACAACACAACCAAGACAAAGGATTGAATCAGCCTCGGGTGGTAAGCAACAGGTAAGACGTTCGGGTGAGCTGCAGAATGTGATGTGAGCGTCCCAGTATTGCAGGTAACTAGATAAAAAGGTACATTTTTAGACTAGGACCAGAACTATCTACACAATTGGGAGTATGGTTTTTGTTTACCTTAATGGATTCTAAGAAACTTTCTCTCCAAGAATAATTTCCGTCGCATATCACTACTTTTGGAGATATAGAATGTTTTTAGTAGGAAGGAGAGTATATAGGATTATACAAATTAATTAATTTAACCCAACCCTTAGGCTCACAAAGCTAACGTAATCTAACCTAACCGTGCACGGTTTAACCTCCTAACTAAAACCAAATCCTCATTAAAAAGTGTCCGCGGCAAGGGAAGAAAGGCGACGCAGGTCACAAGAGGAAGAAGAGTCAGGCGCACGTAAACACTTGTTTCTTTCCTACCTATAAACAAGAATGTCATATCTCCAAAAGTAATGATTTGCGACGGAGGCTCATTGAGAGAAAGTTTCCTAGAATGCAATAAGGTAAATAGAAACCATATTCCCAATTGTGTAGGGAGTTTGGTCCAAGTGTAAAATAATACCGATGCAAACATTTCCAATGGTTGTAACAATGTAACAGTTATGTAATATACCTTAGGGGCCTGTGTTAGGTAAAGTGACAGTATTGGACTCTTTTCCCCTAACCACATGCATCTTTGTGATTAATTGGCTTGGGCTGTTTCGGAGAAGGAGGTTGATGGTTTTCTTGTTCATGTAATATATTTGTAGTTTTATTCTTCTCTCTGGGTCTGAAAGTTTCACATTACGGTTGACGATTTGTGATATTATTCTTTCTACTTCCTTGTAAGCGGTGGAGAAGAAAGCCCGGTAAAAAATAGTTATGTCTTGGCTCTTTTCTGTGGCGATAGGATTGCACCAGCTCTCCATAATGTTCTTGGTCTGACGGTTGGTTCTCTTTCACTGAAGCCGTTGTTAATGAGGACATGAGTAGATCGCTCGATTTCTTCGTTTACGAGTTGCCACGTACTACAGTGTGTAAGAGCTTTTCTAATATAAGTGCCGATGGTCGAGTCCTTATATCGATGCGGTCTTTCACTTTCTCCGTTGAGGCAGTGTCTGGGGTTCGTTGGCTTCACGTAGACATTTGTGCTCAAAGATTCTTATTGTTGCGTTACGAGGACGTCCAGAAACGGCATTGATTTGTCTGAGCTGCTTTCTGTGGTGAAGGTGAGGCCTGAAGTATCTTGTAGGCAGAGCTTCAGCTGTTCTGCTTCGTAGTGACTCTTCGTTTTAATGCAAATGTCATCGATGTTGCGGCAATATATGTCGGGCTTGTTTATTTTCTTAAATACTTCTTCTTCTATGCAGCCCATGATAGTCCGTTTGATACCCATAGGTGTTCTGTACTAAACCTTGTTTTCATGAGAAGTGTATTGTTTTTTTATGGTTTCGTACTCGAATGGGTCTATAGCTCGGTTGCCGGTGTGCCAACCTTGGGGAACTCCGCTAATTAGCATAAATCTAAGATGGACGCCGCAGACGGAGGTGGCAAATAACTTTTCAGCCAGTCAACCTTCGATCACGTGTGATACATTTTTTCCGTATAACTTGGATGTGAGGAACCGATTTCTAAGGTCAGTTGCATGCTTTGGGGTCAAATTCAGGGTCAAAGGTCAAGTTAAAGGTAATTTTTGGCCAAAAAATTTATTAATATAATAATAATTGCATTTCCAGAACGAGGGTGATCAAGTGTTTATTCATTAACGGCGATCACTCCCATTCATCATCAGAGCCGAATGCAAGATCAAGATGATCAGTTTCCTCGTCATTTTCCACATCTGCTTCTCCTTCCTCTTCCACTTCATCTTTGTTTACGTCTCCTGTCTTGAAGGGGTTCAAGCAGGCGTCACTAGAACCACAAGCGCAGTACACAGTGCATGATATATTTCCATGGTGACAGCTGCAACGTTCACTGCCGCATGCCTTCCCCTCTGCCTTACAGCTGCACCGCACTACATCCATGAGATCTTGGGGTCCTGGGGGCTGATCAGAGGTTGCTGGTACTGGGGTGCGATCTTTGATTTTCCACCCATACTTCGTGATGTCAAGTTCAGGTGGAGCCTGCTGGTCAGCAGATTTGGCGAGTATAGTCTGCAGATGAGTGCGCAAGATGTGCAGGAAGAGATTTTTGTCTGTTGGTGGTAGCGACATGATCTTGAGCAGCTTTCCAGCCTTCTTTGTGTACATATGATACCTCGCCTCACTCATAGTGGTCCCCTGTTGCTGCCCATATAGAGCACAGAAGAACGCCTGTCCTGCCTCCATGAGCTGTGCATGTGTGGCATCAAGCTCGTCGAAGGCTGAGTACAGGCCTGGGAAGTCGCCAGATCTCAGAGTCTTCAGTGCCGACACTTTCCCCTTGCCGTACAGGTATGAGGTGGTATCTGAACCAGTAATGTAGTGCATTCCCAGGATCTGCAGTCACTTGGGGCCGAGTTGGGAACAGGTGGCGTTAATGTCCCAAATGGATCCATCCCACCGCTCCATTTGCACTGTAGCCTGGATGTTTTTTCGGTACATCCAGTATACAAGCAGCACGAACACATCGGTGTCATCTGAGAGAATGCGGATGACTCGCGTGTCGGACTTGGCAGCCATAAGGAGGTACGAGATCATTGTTATGTCCGCTTCGTCATGGGTGAACACACCATCGCTGGGGCTCTCCACGGTGACTCCTTCGCCGAAGCTGTAGGTACTAAGAATTTTCGACAGCTGCAACTTGTTGTGCTTATTCCTCATGATGGCATCTCGACTGGGCAGCGGTGTGTTGATGGTCAGGTCGTAATTGATGGAACCAAGGCCAGCACGTCGCATACGCTCATGGTCCTTCGCAGAAACGTTGTGATACTTATCGAAAGTATAAGACCTTCTTGCCAGCGAGAGAGGACAATCTCGTCTTGATGGACTTAACTATGACCGACGCATCTCCTCATGCTTGATCTGCCTCACCACGGAAGCAATGCTCCTCTCATCCGTATCGTCATCTTTAACTATCATGAGAGTTTTAGCAACGGAGTCACGGAAACCAACCATGGCAGCACATCCATCTACTCGAACAACTATAGCATCCTTACTCATGCAGTCTGTCATCTTGCTAAACATGTCACGTCGAGCGAGATTGCCACCTAGATCCGAGTACAGGGAATGCAGTTCAACACTATTCCATAATCTGGACCTGTCTCGGCTCATGTACTGAATGACTTCTCTCAGAGCATCTTCATCTGCAGCACCAGGTGGCAAATCAGCATATGTGGGAGCTTTTGTAAAACTGTTATAGCAGCGGACGTGGTACTTGCACTCAGCAGAAGGTAGATCAGAAACAAAAGCAAGGTGCAACTTGAGCCTTCTAGCCACATCATCATTACGCTGATCAGCAACATCAAGGAGCATATCTTTCATAGTTGGGAGTGGATTACGTCCTGTGTCAAAACGTTCTTTGGTCATACACTTACGAACGTGGTCCCATCTTTCTGGGTGTCTATCAACAATGGGTAAACATTTCTCGCTACAGAACATACAATCACGGTTGTACTCAAACACACCTTTATCAGCTACCTTAGTATGAGACCTTGTACTTGTCCTTACACCCTAATCTTCAGCCTTTCTTTTCTGTGACTTTCTCACTCTCTCAATTTTCTCTTTCGATGTATAAGTACAGTAGCAACCTTTAGGACAGGTTATGCTTGCCGCATCTCCACCAACATCAATAATGTTCTGTAGCGTAGCCTGCAGGTCTCCATCTCCCC
>JACEEZ010003455.1:236998-246998 GCA_016584305.1 Chionoecetes opilio | reverse complement strand
CGCGACAACTTGTCCGTGAGACAAGCAAACGTCGTTCCTATGCAGCCAGCTCAGATGCTTGGGTCATGACCTGGGTGAAGCTGTTTATTCTGCCAGCACTGTTCTCATGAAACCCGGAAAAGATCCGAAAGGAGGATGGGAGAAGAGTTTGATCCAAAAGTTTGAAGCTTCAGGTCCAAATTTGTCCCGGGACTAGGATGGAAAATTAGAAGATATCGCCAAGGAGAAGAAGGAGGTTGATCGGATTGTGGTTGTAGTGACGGGTGATGGAGTCGAGGAGCTTCTTGGTGTACCCGTTGCTGTGGACGGCACTGGACGACAACAGGCTGCATCCGTACTCTAGGAAGTCCAGGCTTTTGGCATTTCGGAGCAAATCGTTGGACTGGGATTCGACACCACAGTTGTGAAGACTGGGATGATCCAAGGTGCTTGTGTTCACATTGAGCAGGAGATGGGCCGTCCCATGCTATGGTTGGCTTGCCATCACCACATTTTGGAGGTCGTACTCAAGGATGTCTTCGTGCGATGTCTGGGGCCATCCTCTTCCCCTGACATTCTCCTCTCCAAAAGATTTCAAAAGAAGTGGGCCATCATCGACCAAGGGTCATTCTTGTCCATCATTGATGAAAACAATCCTCCAGCAACTGACTACTGGGCAAATCAAGTATCTTCCATGAAGGAATACTTGCAGCAGACGCTTTCCCACGGCACACATCCCCGTGAAGACTACCGTGAAACTCCTCGTCCTTTCCTACCGCTTCCCCTTTGGCGGTCCCGGTTCAGGGGGGATTTCGGCAGCCTGGGGCCTATCACCACGCCAGATGGATGGCCAAAGCCATTTATGCTCTAAAGATTTTCATGTTCCGTCACCAACTGGACCTGACCACCAGGGAAGAAGGAGGACTTCGGCGGCTGTGTTTGTTCATTTTCCTCGCGTACGTGAAGCAGTGGAACGAGGCAATGGTCTCGAATCGAGCTCCACTGAACGACTTGGAGTTCCTCCGCCTGCTGGAGGCCTACCCCGACAAGGAAGTCAGCCACACGGCATCCACGGCCTTGAACAGGCACCTGTGGTATCTTTCAGAGGATCTTGTGGGGCTTGATTTTTTCGACGACCACATTCCAAAGGTCACGAAGCTCAAGATGGTCCAACAACTTCAATCCCCCGCTACGAAGAAGGGACCCAAACGGCTTGATTCGAAGAACTTCAATCCGCAACAACCCATCGAGCTATTCGTCACCCGGAGAACCAAAGAAGTCTTCTTCCGCGCAATACTTCCAGAATCGGAGTCTCCCGCCTTCCTCAAGAAAGATCCAGAGGATTGGATCAATGACCAGGATTGGATCACATCGTAAAAGCAGGTGAAAGCATTGAAGGTGGTCAACGACTCTGCCGAGCGGGGTATCGCCTTGATGAAGAGATTCAATTTTAGTATCACGCGTGATGGATGAGAAGCAGAAGCAATTCCTCCTCAAGGTGGCTCGGGCCCAACAGAAATCGATCCCCGCTAAGACAAAGGAGAGCTTGAAGCGTATAATCAAGTAGTGTAGGACTGATTGATCATGAAAGTAGTCCATTTATACCCGCTTATTTCAATTAATGAAAGGTACATTTAGTTTATTTTTATTTTTGTTTGGAAATAAAGAGAATGGGAGAATGATATGAATGTAGCTTTTTTCCTTCAATACAAGAAAGTGTTAAACTTGAGTGACCTCTAAATACTGTCCAATTTCCATCATTTTCCAATTTTTAGAACCTCTTTTCCATCTCAAATCGGGACAGCATTCGCCAGCAAGAGAGAATTGAAGATTTTCTTTGGTTAAGTATAAATGAGACACCCTAATATATTATATAATATATATAGTATATAAAATATATTTTTATATATATATAATATAATATATATATATTATAAATATACATATATATATATATATATATATTTTATATGTATATGTATATATATTAAATATATATATATATATAATCTATATATATATTTTTATATATTATTATATATATATATATATATATATATATATATATTATATATATTAATTAATAGGAGCAATACTTTCTCCATGAGGGAATCGAGATCTTATAATGAAAATATAAAACCGCGCGGGTAGAAACATCTTGATTGTTTATTGAACGTTTCGGTATACATAAGCCTATCAGTCGTAAAATTTTGGATAAAAAAAAAACTATATATATTTTTTTCAAAAAAACAAAAAACATTATATATATTTTCTTTTGGGCATATTTTTTTTTTTTTGTAAAAAAAAAAAAAAACTATTTTTATAATATTTTATATAAATTTTAAAAAATATAAAAATATATTTTTTTTTTTTTTTTTTTTTTTTTTTTTTTTTTTTAAAAAAAAAAAAAAAAAAAAAAAAAAAAAAAAATATAAAAAAAAAGTTAAAAATAAAATATAATATTATATTATATTAAAAATATATATAAAATTTTTATATTATATATATATATATATTATTATTATTTTATTATTTTATTTTTAAAAGTAAAAATTTAAAATGTTTTTTATTTTATATGATTTTAGTACTATTAGGAATTTTTAAAATTTTATATTATTATATTTTATTTTAAACTCATTTTATTATTTTTATATATTTTTATAATTTTAATTTTTATAGTTGATTTTCTTTTTAAATTTTCCTCATGAAGTTTCGGGGTTTGACAGAGACATGGGTTTTTTTACTTGGGGTTGTTTAGCAACGCTTTTTAGCTTTAACAATATTTTAAAATTTTTTAACTTTTTTTTACCTGTTTGTCCCAAAGTGCCTTTGGAGAAACGTTGCAAAAAAACCCCCCCAAGAATCCCCGAGTGTCTTTTGTCCCCCCTGAAACTTTCATGTTTTATATATATTTATATTTTATATTTTTATATATTTTTAAAATTAATATATTAAAATATATAAAATATTATTTTTTAATTTTATAAAATAAAATATTATATAATACGTTTGCTGGATAACACCGGGAAAAAATTTAAAAAAAAAAAATTTTGTTGAGTTAGATTTTTAGGCTTTTTTTAGAAAAAATTGGCTTTGCTGATTCCAAATTGTAGCCCAGTTTTTTTCTAGCCGTCGGGTTTTTTTCTCCACAGCTTCCCCTCCAGATAACCCAAAATTTCCATTTTTTAAAGGCTGTAGTAAAATTTGGGCCAGCTGATTAGATTTGACCCCTCGAGAGCTTTTTGTGGAAACTTGTTTTGAGTTAAATTGGACGGTGCGGTGAGGGGTTGTGGGCACCCTTCCCAATGGGTTCAAAGTACTATCAATTTTTCCTTGAAAACAAAAAAGTTTAAGGGTTTAGTAAGAATTGGTGGGGAAATTTTTTTTAGGGTTTTTCTCAAAACCTTGAAAAACCTACCATTGAAATTTTTCTTTTTTCTTTTTATGCTGTTTTTTTTTTGTTTTCAAAGCTTGAAAACTATTCCAGCTTAGTGTTTTTTTTTCCCATAGGTTTTTATTTTTTTTTGTTTCAGATCATTTGCTCCTGCTCCCTCTCGTCGTAAATCCCCTAAACAACCCCCCCCACCCCCCCCATGCCCTTTGTTTAGGGGGTTTTCACCATTTCAAAGTAAAAGAGGGGGAAGAAATAAAGCGATTTTACAAACAAGAAATTATTTTCGCATATTTTAAAGTGAAACTCGGGGGATAAACCAACTAATGGGCCCCCCCCACAAAGTGTGAAACCCAGGGTGCCCGAGAGATTACGGTTTGGGCCCCAAAAAGGAAAACAGGGGGAAAAGTTGGCTTTTGGTTTTCCCCCAAGGGGTTTGGCAAGAAAAAAAGGACCCATCCACAGATTTTTTACTTTTTTTTAGTGAAAAACATAAAGGATTTAACAAGAAAAAAAAAAGAAAAAATAGAAATATCCTAATTCCCCGTCAGTATAAAAACCAAATTTGCCCCCCAAATTCAGCTAAAATTCCGTGCCTTTTTTTCGAAAAACCCTACCTCCCTAAAGATTTTGGTTGATTTTTTAAGAACGCATTTGACGCAATGATGCAGTTTTTTGACTTTCACGAAGGATTCAGTTCGTGGGGGGATTTGATCAGCACAAAAGTTGAATGATTTAGCACGTGTTTGGGGCCCTTTCCCAAAAAAAAGTTCAGAAATACTAGCATCAAGACTAAACGAAAAAAAAACATACTTGAACAAGGATTAAAGGGTTTATAATTTTTCCCGAACCAAGAAAGTCTTTTCCCCTGCATTACTTTCGAAGTGCCACGGGGTTTTGGTGTTTTGCCATAAAATTCCTGGTTTCCCTAAGGGAAATTAAAGGGTTTTTAAATCTAAAATCCAAAAAAATGGCGTTTGTTTTTTGGGATAGCTCAAAGCGAGGGAAAATGAATTGTGTCCTTCTCCCACAAGGGCAATTTTTGGGGGCCCGCAGTCCCTTTTTTGGGCATTCGGTCTTGTCTTCGGGGAAGAATAGGAGATTTTAAAAAGAGAGTTTTTGGGGGTTTTTTGGGGAAATATAAAACAAACAAATTGGATCATCTGTGTTGCCCTTAAAAAAATGGGTCCTTTCCTTCTTGGTAAACAACGTAATACACAAAGTATCCCTGTTTCTTTTGTTTGTGGGAAAAGGGCAAGCTCGAGAGAAGCTTTGGGGTTTCAGCCCAAAAATTTGGGCCCCCGAGATTTTGATCTTAAAACCTGGAGATCCTAACATTGTACTGACCCCCTTGTTGACGGAAAAAAATAATTTTCCCCAAACCTCTGCACATAAAACTAGGTCTCATAAAACAATTTTTTTAAAGCATTGGTCAATTCCAATGACGGGAAACGCGGGGAAATGCCAGTGGCCCTTTTGGCATTTTTAACTAAAAGGTTGGTCTACTGTTTTTTGGGGTTCCGCGACTAAATTTTTCAAAAATTTAAAATTCGCGTTTAAAACATTAAAGCACCCCCTTTCGGAAATACCAAAAAAAAATTATTTCTTCTGTTTTTTCTCCCTTTAATTATAGGGGATGACATGAAATTACGAGGAACTTTTCTATAATGGGCAATTTAATGCAAATTACTCGCCTCGTGTAGCAAACCCCTTAAATATTTTTTACATGAAATTTTGTGGAAATGAAAAATTTGGGCGATGTTCCCCATTTTTTTCTAAGACGTACTCTGCGTCTGGAAAAAGCTTGTCAAAAAACAATAAGCAATCCCTTTGGGAAAAACGAAGAAAAAGAACCCCAAAATCGGCTTGTTGCCTTTTTGAAAAATTTAGGTTTTTAATTGTAAAAGGCGACACGCCGGGGGGGGGTGTTTGGGGGGCCCCGGGGGGATTTGGGGGCGGGGCGATTGAATCAAAACCCTTGCCACTTTTACGCGTCGATTATTGCACTTCCAGGCTTTTTATTTTGATTTATACCCCAAAAAAAAAACAGGGGAAAAAATTTACTTTCCTAGGGATATCATTTAAACATTTTTATTGACTATTTTAATATCTAGAGTAGCATTTTCCCGCCTCCTCAAATAAACCTACCCTTTTTTTTTTTGGTTATATACTGTTTTACAGAATCAGGCCCTTTTATACAAAAATACATATAGAAGGGAAAAACGTTCTTAATATTTTACTTTTGTGTTTTAAGTGCAGTGGAATAAAAAAACCCCAAAATTTTTTTTTTCAAGTTACCAATTTTCCCAAATTTTGAGTTAAAATGCCAGCGACCCCCGGCATTTTGGGGTTTCAGTTTTTCTCTAATTTATGGCGAATGTTTTTAAGTAACATCACATGGGTTTTCCCCGGGCTGGGCAATTTGGGAAAAAAAAAAGGCCGGTGGTTTTTATGGGCCAAAAAATTCGACAGCTCCAAAGATGACATTTCAAAAGGTTTTTTATGTCAGACCTTGAAAAAAAATGCTTTGGATCATTCAAAAACTCGTTTAAGAAATTTCTTTGGGAAATATACGTGGCCAAAGGAATTTCCAGAAATTGTTTTAGAAACATTGGAGAGCTCAAAACGCTTGGGGTTTCAACATGGAGTATTAAAGAAATTTTTTGCATTTTGCCATTTGCCAACTTTCCGGAAAATCTTGGGGGGCTGCTAAGGGGGCGAGCAAGGTGAAAAGATTTCACCAAAATTTGAAGGTTTTTGGAAGAAAAGTTTCCCGGGTAATGGGTTTGAAAATGATGGCCTGAATATTGGGAGCATCAAAAAGCGATAGTCCTCAATTGAACCTCCAGACCAAAACTACAAACGTAAATTTTTACCTTAACCTGCACCCCAATTTTAGCCGTATCCTTTTTAAAAAAATTTATAATTTAAAATAAACATTCTATTCATGCCCATTTCTTTCATTTTTCATTTTATGTTAACATTTTCCCAAATTTTTTTAAAATAAGCACGTTACTGGGTTTACATATTTTTTATATTTTTTTTAAAAAAAAGAAAAACCTACAGTTCAAAAACTTGACGGTTTTATAGAGAAAAAAATGAGATCAGTTTTGGATTCAGCACCCCCAAAAATTTTTAATAAAAAATGTCAGACCAAACCAAAAAAAATTTTTTCCCCGGGTAATCATTTCTTTCCCTCCGAAAAAAGGGGAAAGTTTTTCACGTATGAGCACCTTTTATAACAAAAAAATGTAGAATATCAAAACTTACAATGGGAAATTAGTTTTTCGTTGCGTAGCCCTTCCCCCTTGATGACCCCCTTTTAAGGGGACGTGGTACACTGGTTTGCAAATTTTGAAGGGAAATCAGGGGTTAAATTCTTCCCCAAAACCCTTCGGGGGGGCCCCCTTTCAAGCTTGGGGGGGTGTAAAAGGGGGTCACGTGGCCGGGGTTTGCCTTTAAAGATGGCCCAAAAATTTTCTATGGGTGGTTTCTATCGGGGGAATTAAACCCGGCCAACATCTATTCTCCCAATTTGCAGTCCCTCAAGCCACTGTACACACCGAGGTGTGTGGCGGTTGCCCCCATCCCGTTGGAAAATCCCTTTCCCGTGTTTTTTTCAAAGCAGGCCTCCCGGTGGCAATTTAAAAGATCAAAATACACCACTTTGTTTAAAAGTTTGTTCTTTGGGGGAAAATAACTAAATTCCCAAAACCATTTAAAAGTAAAGCCATTTAAAATGGGAGGGGGTTTTTTGGTCTTTTGTGTGTAGCGAAAGGGTCGGTGGGGTCTGACCGGGGCGACGGTTTCACTTTTGCTGGGCCCTCCCCTCACACAAAAAGTCTTTCCCTCAATCACTGCACAGCCCCCACTTGTCGAAGAGGCCCAAAACTCTGTATTTTTTTTGCAAAGTGAAAACCTTTTTTTATCCTGGGGACGGGCCCTTTTTTTCCTGGCTTTATTCCGTGCCCGGGGAAAAACCTGGGAGCCAAGGTCACGTTTAAAAGTTTTTCCCGTTTCAGTACGAAAACGAAAACATTACCAAGAAGGGGTAGATTTTTTCCCCCTTCAGTTCTTTGGCTTGGGTTTAAAGGGCTAGGATTTGGGTCAAGCTGTCGCCTTTTAAAAATCCTTTCCTTTTGGTTTTTGTTAACTTTTTTTTTTGGGTTTTCCCCCGGTTGTTTTTTTTGGGGAGCGGGAGATTCCCTCTCCCCCAGCCCAAAAACGGCCGGGATTAAATTTTGCACATGTTCCCAAGTTTTAGTTCCCTTAAGCTTGCCCAAAATTTCCTTATTAAATTTATCCAAACCTTTGTTTTAAAGATCAATGATTGCTTGAAATCGTTGTGCCATCCGTAGTTTTTTTCCCCCCCTTATTAAACCAACCCAAAAAAGGCAAAAAAAAGGGATGTAGGTTTAACGTGCCGGGCCCATAAGTTCAAAACAGCAAAAATGTCAACCGCCCCATGNCCCCTTTCTTTATATTATCATTACGAATTTTTTGTTAATGTTAATTGATTTGTGGATTTTTCCCGGGGTATTTGTCTCGTCAGGGTAGCTCAGTTGGTATAAATATGTTGGTACACTGGTTATAGTTTGTTTGTTACAGTTACAAACAATACAGTTGTAATAGAGTTGATATTGTTTTAGTTTTGTTATAGTTTTGGCTTGCATGCAGTGTCCCTGTGTTCGATCCCCCCACTGCCGCTTAGGTTCTTATTGGCGTGGTGGTAGTTAATATCGTCAATAACCTCGTCGTTGGTACGTAGTAATGGTCTAGATAGGATCAAAGTCTCTCTCTCTCTCTCTCTCTCTCTCTCTCTCTCTCTCTCTCTCTCTCTCTCTCTCTCTCTCTCTCTCTCTCTCTCTCTCTCTCTCTCTCTCTCTCTCTCTCTCTCTCTCTCTCTCTCTCTCTCTCTCTCTCTCTCTCTCTCTCTCTCTCTCTCTCTCTCTCTCATTTCACTGTTGTAATATCAGAGTATTTATCCTACTTATAGTTTAGGCTAAGAACATCGTTTGGACCTTTTTTTTCAGTCAAAGGAGTCTTAAATAATTAAGCTAAGAAAGAGCTCATTTGTATATTTATTCACACACACACACACACACACACACACACACACACACACACACACACACACACACACACACACACACACACACACACACACACACACCTCAATCAGTTCCATATTTATCTTACTAAAGCGTGTTTTAATAATAAGAAGGGTCTCTCTCTCTCTCTCTCTCTCTCTCTCTCTCTCTCTCTCTCTCTCTCTCTCTCTCTCTCTCTCTCTCAGACAGAGAGAAACAAGACTCATCTCATTACCAGACTCATTAGCTTTACTATTAGTAATTATTATAGTTAGTCAAGAGTTTCAGATTTACCGACATGTAAAATTCTGATACCTAAATCATAGGTTACATTGGGAATGCCAGATGTTCTTGTGCAGCCTATTTCATGGTGTCATTATTCAGTATATAATTATCTGCTATGAAGGTTCAGTCCAATGTTATAGAGAAAAACAACTAAAAGGAAACAAGGTATCTCTGCCACCCCCTTCCTCCCCCCTCCCCCCAGCCTCAGTCGCAATGCTCACCACCTACCGCAACAAATAGTCCCTTTTCGTATTTTCTGAATTGAGTAACCAAATCACAATGACTTTCAAATGAGTAACAATAATATAAAGACACATATATAACACGAAAACCTCGGTGGGGTTAATCTACCAATCGGTTACATATATAAAAGAAGAAAGCCTTGTCAGAACAATTAATTACGTCATCTTACGTCACTGGTCGCGTCGTCTTGTCATCACACGACGCGCACATTCAAGCCTCTGTTTCAAGGTCACGCGGCGGGAGAGAAAGACGCGAACCTCAGGACACCTAAAGTATTATTATTTTGTGTTCAACGAGTATCCGTGGATATATTACCCTCGCGTTACAGTGCCCAGAGTCCCTCAACGAACCCTGTTCCCGCCTATGATGGGCCGGAGTGCGTGGCATCAGCAGTAGGGTCTCTTTAAAAATAGGGTACCGCCATTCAAGGCCCTATGTTAAACGCTACTGGGCGCCATCTTAGTGTCAGGGCCTCGCCGTTCACCCAAGACCCACGGAAGTTCTCGGTCTATTTTTGCTTCATATAAGCTAGTGTCATGCCGTGCTGCTGTGCTGTCGGATGTCACAATAGGGCTGAGAAGGGTTTTAAGCTCCACAGATTCCCTACAAGCCCTAGACGAAATAAATTATGGACTAACAAAGTTAGTTGTTTGGGATGGACACCTTCTCGTTCATCTGTTCTGTGTCAGGTATGTTTCATTGTTGTGTTGTCAGACACTAGTAGCCTACATGATGTACATCAGAACATAAGGAAGCAACAAGAGGCTGGTATATAGACATACACGTGGTAGTTCCTGTAATACGTCTACATCAACTACATCCACTTTTCATCCCTTCCATATGTTTGTTTTGTCTTTTCTCAAAACACTCATCGTCTCTGCACTAACTGCTTGATAACTGAGTCTATTCAACGTGTACTAGGTGTTCCAGTTCACTCTTATTTACCATGTAAGTTAGTATATGATATAAGATAGACGAGGTTAAGGAAAATTCATGCAGCCTTTTGATTAAA
>JACEEZ010003455.1:219498-231998 GCA_016584305.1 Chionoecetes opilio | reverse complement strand
GAGAGAGAGAGAGAGAGAGAATGAAGTTGCAAATCATCAGATATCAGAAAAAATTATAACAATGATAACAAAACATTAGCATAGCATATTCCCCAAAACCACCCTCTTTCCCCTCATTCTTCACCCTGTCCCCTCACCCTTCACCTTCTTCACACCCTTCCCCTCCCCTACACCCTATTATCTCTCCCTTTCCCTACACACCCTAATCCCTCTCCCTTCTCTCACCTTGCCACCCTCGCAACCCTCTCCTTTACTTCCTCACCGTTTCAAATCCACATGAAACTCAAATATATATGAAACAATAAAGCGAAACAAGGAGCGGCGCCGCCTGATGGTTCGGTCCTTTGTGGCGCAGAGCCGAAATAGGAACTTTTGTGACGAGGAATGTTTGGGTCTGGCGTTCTACAGACTGTAAGTGTAGGAAAGGAGAATACGTAGGAGTGAGATGAAGAGGAAGAGGAAAAAATAGAGAAAGGAAGAGAAGGAGGAACAGTAGAAAATAGGATTATAGAAAGAAAGGTAAAAAAGGGTTGATTAGGAGAAAAAGGAGTAGGAGGATACGTGGGAGTAAGAGGAAAAGGATAAAATAGGGAAAGGAAATGAAGGAGATACAGTCGAATAAGGGAGAGAAAGAAAATAATAAAGTAGAGGAATAAAAGGAGAAAAAAGAGGTGAATACGTAGGAGGAAGAGGAGGAGGAGTAAATAGGGGAAAACATAGTAGGAGCAGTAGAGCAAAGGATAAAATAAAAAAATTGAGTGGAGGATTAATTAATTTATTAAAAGGAGAAAAGGGAGTAGGAGGATACCTGGGAGTTAGAGGAAGAGGCATAAAAAGAAAAAAATGGAATACGAGGAACAGTAGAATAAGGGAGATAAAAACATAGAGGATTCATAGGGACGTAGAGGATTCATAGGAGGAAAGGGAGTAGAAGGATGCGTGAGAATAAGAGGAAGAGGGATAAAAATAGGGAAAGGAAGAGCAGGAGAAACAAAAGAATATGTGAGAAAAAGTAGAGTGGAGGATTAAAAGGAGGGAAAAAAAGAGTAGGAGGATACGTGGGAGTAATAGATGAAGGACACAAACGGTGGAGGAGGAGGAGGAGGAGGAGAAGAAAGACTGGAAACTAAAGACACGAAGATAATTAAAGTTCGGTGGAAGAAATGGACAGAAAAATAAGTTTGAGCAGAAGGATTGTGAGGAAGAGGACAAAAGGAAACCGAGAAAACCGTAATAAAGACAAGCAAGTAAAAAAGAATGAGGAGGGGAAGAAGAACAAGAAGAAGAAAAAGAAGAAAAAGAAGAAGAAGAAGGAAGAGGAGGAAGAAGAGGAGGAGGAAACATTTAGATGACACAGGAGGACAAGGAAGGCAGATAAACTAAAACAAGACAGATAAAGGAAAGATAAAGGAGGAGGAGGAAAAGTGAGACAGTGAAGAGGAAGAGGAGAAAAGTAGGTCAGCCAATGCAACATGAATAAGAGAATGAAGAGAGAATGAAAAATAAGATGAAGATGTAAAGGAGGAATGAAGAAGGAATAAAGGAAGGAAGGAATGTAAAGCGAAGATGGACGTAGCGGAAGGGCAAGGTTGGTTACAGGCAACAGGGAATAAGAAACATGTAGAACTGAGGCAAAAAGTTTTAATCTTTTCACGTTTATTTAAAGAAAACGTGAGACGGGTGGAGGAACAAGCATGGGAAACTAGGCTAATCAGGTAGTGTGGGTGCAGGGAAAAAATCTATGTTAAAAGAAGTATTTGATTTTCTTCTTCTTATTTTTATTATTATTTACATGTCGCTAAAGAATATAGATAAAGAGAGATGAATACTTATACACACCTTCAATAATCCTCAAGACTTTGTTTACTATAAATCTGCAGTTTCCAGTTATCCTGACAATAATATCACAATATTGAAGACTCCATATTCAACTCTAAATTGTAAACTAATCGAAATTCAGTAAATCGTTATATTATTGCACAAACCACAAACTACATAAAAGACAATAATTATTTTCCATTATAAATTATGTGAGTGATTAACAGGATCGTTTGAATATTTTCATCTCGTCCGCGCTAATATCAGGCTCATGAATGAACTTGTTTCAGACGGGAGTATTCCCACAAGATGGCAGCACCTCGGCACGGTGGCGGTAGAGTACCTTGTAGTGGCCCCAAGGTTGGGGCCGCACACCTGGCTAATTACCCCTAAAGGTCAAGCCAACACCTGGCGTGACCTGACTCCGCCGTGACCCAAATACCTCCGCGCGCTCCTCCCTTTCCTTGTCTTGGTGACGAGGATTCTCCAGTTACCTCACCGTCACCACAGTGAGAGGACACAAACCTTCACTCTGTGTTCCTCGTGGCCTCCCTCCGCTGTACCTACATATTCCCGCCCTAATAAACTTGTGTGTGAACTCTGTGTTTGGTGTAACCCGTGTCTAGCTAAAGTGAATACAACAACCTCTATCAGTGGCGGCTCGTGATCAAATAAAATGGAGGGACTGCAGGCTTAACACAACAGTATGATACACAAATTTGACCTACTTCAGGTATGAGTTATAGTTGATGTTCACGGATTTCGGACGGACCATGGAAGTTATATAGGAGGAGGCGGCATGCCGTGCATTCCCTGTGCCGGCACCGGCACGTCACCGGCCGCCAACGGCATGTGTATTTACACTACACCGTCTAGTCTCCATCAGTACGGTCGCAGTACACCCCTGTTCTTGTAACAGGAAAGATCGCTTTCGATATTGCTCGCAAACTGATAGCTCGCTGATGCTACATTTACTATGTTACACGGTAAAAGCGATGGAGCTGTGCTGAAACAGATGATTATATATTTATTTTTACATATTCATTAAATATTACATTGTTACATTTTTAATTCATTTGTCAAATGTTTCATGTAGCCTAAATACTTTTACTTTATAATATCAAACGATACTGTATAGACCAGGTAAAGTAATTATAACATATAAATTACCTGATTGTTGTAATTCATTCTCTATTTCAGACCAGATTATATCCTTCTTCTCATTGTTGCTGTAATCTATGTGGGACATGTCGTAAAAACACTCATGGCTCTGCACGAGTGAAATTAATTTATCTGCATCCATAGTAGTGCATCATACGAGAGCGGGATGTCAACTGAGGCAACCGGTTTGTGCTGGTTTGTAGCGGAACCATGTTCACACTATCCAATACAGACACGCTCAGCACCGCACCGTAACCTGCATGGACCAGCAAAATATTCTCGCCGAGAATCCTGACAGGCAACTGCCGGTGACGGTCCGTGCTGGTCAGGTGCTGGTCCGCTCTAGTGTGAATACACCAATGGTTTATCATTGAAGAATATTTTGCCGGTTCTGTCCGGTACGTTACGTGCCGGTCACGTTACGTATAGTGTGAATCAGCCTTTATCGGGTGAAGCCGCTCGCCCCGCCCCAATGCGGGGAGATTGACTCAAAACATTGCGATTTCACGCGTCGACGTGTTCTATCTAATTGATACACAAAAATAGATAAAAAATATGACAGCCTAGGTATAGTTGTAGGGTATATAGAGCTTCACGCTAGAGGCAACATGCCGCCTCCTCCTATATAACCTCCTTGGTCCACACGGGAGGACTGAGCAGCTGATCTAGCTGGCCTCGACTGCAGCTCATTGTGTTCACAAGTAGCGCGGCGGCGGCGCAGACATGAATCGTACAGCAAATATGAAAATAACTTAAATTTTGGTCTGGTTTTAATGAGAATTCACTTAGTAATTTATTGAAATAATTAAATAACGTATAATGACTTTTTATTATGATATATTTGTTAGTAGTGTATCAATTCTGCTGTCTCTAAAGGAATCGTCTGGGGGTGCTGCAGCTCTGCAGCCTATATATGACCCTAGCGGCGGTTGCGGCGGAAACACTCACGCATCCAAGGTAAAGATATGCTACGCATATCTTTATATCATATCTTTACCTTGCACGCATCCTCCTCCCGTCTGCCAACATGCATTCATGGTTTCTATTTTCTCGCCTTATTTTTTTCTTTAATTTTCCGCACAGCTTTCCCGCAAAACACCGCTTGTTGAGGAACTTGTACCTTATTTGCCTCATTCAGGAATTGAGGTTATGGTGTCACTTTCTTTAAACTTTTAGCGTGAAAAAGACGGATTAGCAAAGAAGTGTGGCGCCAGTGTAAGCAGTAACGAAAAAAGGTTAAGAGCGAGCATAATTTACTACACTGGAGTATCTGTGTGAAATTATCATACATTAACTACTATATACAAAATTAGACAAATAAAAATACACACTAGTATGAATCTCAAGTAGGTCATAACTAGAAAGGTTTGCATAAATTGGCTGTTAAGGAAGAGCAAATTGCAGACACATGTGTATTTAAGAGCGGCGATTCCCTCCCTGCAACGAGGCGGCAGAACAGTGAAAATTTGCCGAGGATACCCTGTCGCGGCAATCCTTTAAATGCCCCACACCCTGAACCATAAAGGTGTGCGCGTTTTGGTGTTTTGAGGATGAACTTTTGAGAGACAGAGACAGAGGGTGTACTCGTATGATGCATGATATTGACCATGAGTGTCATGCAAATGGTCCCCTAAAAAATTGTTTCTGAAGTTAAACTACTTTGCATACCTAAACTACGTAATTCAAACTTAAATAACGTGTTCCCGGGAAGCCAAGAATAACATTATGAAAAGTTGTAATATTCAACCCTACAAACGTGAGATACAACAACTGTTTTAATCTGGGAGATGATAGCTATGAAAAAAAAGACCCTTGAAATATATTTGAGATTGACACCGCATTGATTTAGTTACTCCGTTTTCTTTCGAAGTGTATAACTACTGGTCAGAGTCAACATGGCAAGTTAAGTCACCACAGTTATAGGCTACTAGTCAGCACTAATTATTAACGCTATATATCTACAATTAGCATCACTGCAGGCTTGTATGTGACACTAACAAGGCATGCACAGTAGTTTATATTATGTACCTGTCTTCAGTGGCACATACATGTCTGTAGTGATGTTAAACTTCGTTATATATAGCGCCTGGCGACAATAGTGCAGTGGCGACTATAGTGCTATTGACGGTAACCAAAATGAAAAAAAGATGTGAAAAGAAAAAAGAGACGAAAAAGAAAAATGTGAAAGCGTTCATTGCCTGGACGCGGGCAGCTCCCTCGTCACTTAATCACCATTCATAAAGAAAAGGTAAATTTCACTCCAAAAACAGGCAACAACGATGCACACTTCACCGCCACGCCACTATCAATCATCAAAGGACACGAGAATGCCCACTATTCACGTACAAAATATACATAAGGAGAACCAGGTGGTGTCATTCTACAGTAAGTTACGTCACATGGAAGGAAACTGCTGCTGATAACGATGGAAACCAACTGGATAGGGATGTGTGTTCCTTTTATTATACAGCACCGAGTCTGTACAATGATAAAGCATCAACACGAGTTTCCTGAGTTTAACAAGGCGTGTACAGATGGGACGGTCCTTTGTGATATATGTATAAAAAGATATGTATGTTTTTTATTTTTTTATTTTTCAAGTTGTATGAATCAACTTTAACAACAAAAATCAACGAATTTACTATCCACAATCACTTACTGTTATTTTTCAAACACTATTATATACTTTTTGGCGACCCGTTATATGGTATCACAAAAAGGTAGGAAGCTGCCATATAACATTATTTCGCATTCTCCCTGTCTCCAAACACACACACACACACACAGTACACACACACACACACACACACACACACACACACACACACACACACACACACACACACACACACACACAGGCACACAGTTTACAGTAAAAACATCACAGACTCGACTATAATACGAACTACAGTGACTCCATTGCGTGAATCTACATAATTTCAATCTCCTCAAGATAAAACAAGCATAATGGCGATCTTTTTTAAACCATTGAAAAAACTATTTGCGAATGGATAAAAGAAAAATAGTTACTGCATTCGATTAACTTCCAAGTGAGAGTCTGGTCTATTTTTTCACACTTTGTAACGAGATATTAACATGAGAAGAGGAACTGCACTTAGTTTTACAATAATATTTTTGCCCATTACTTTTAATTTTCTAATTATTTTTATGATTAAATATATTAATGTTGGTACTGGAATTTGGGAGTGTGGTGAGGGAGAGGGTGGAGTAAAGGGGGATATAAAGGGGTGAGGGAATGGAGTGAGGTGAGGGAGGGCGTGTGGGTGGGAAGGAGAGGGAATGAAAAAAATTGTGGATGTGTGGGTGGTAGGCATTTTTTTTCGTTTATTTTCGAGAACAAATGGAAATATAGTGTTCATGGTGCATTAGCTAATTAGCATAATTATCCTGGTCATTACTGGGTTTTTTTTTTTCTCTCTCTCTCTCTCTCTCTCTCTCTCTCTCTCTCTCTCTCTCTCTCTCTCTCTCTCTCTCTCTCTTCTCTTTTTTTTTTTTTTTTTTTGTATTTATACGGAGTTACAAAAGACATCATTACAGAGTAAGTTACTATTTGCATTACATAAATAATTGTAACATTTACAGGCTAAGGGAGACATATTTAGTGTTCCCTATCTAAAAGCCTAACTCGTGTTAATTGTGATCTCCTTACCTTCACCTCGGCAGCCACGCGTTCACAAGTTCCTTGAACTCTTGCACAGTTGTACCGCCATGGTGTGGCTGCGAGGCAAGGAGAGCATTCCACCAGCCGACGCAGACGCAGACGAACTGACGCTGGTGGTGCCAAGTACGGCAGCGGGGCTGTAGTAGCTCTGCGGGGGCTAGAGCAACGACCCTTGTGGTAACCTGGGCCCGCCGTAGGGGGTGCCGGAGCGTGTGCAGGTGAGGCACCCGCTGCTGATGCACCTTGTACATCACGGTGAGGCCCGCTACGTCTCGGCGGTGCTGAAGGATGTGAAGTTGTGGTTCCTGCCCGGCACCGCTGTCCCTGATGAGCCTCACCGCGCGACCCTGTACCTTGTCAAGGAGAGCCAGGTGCTTGTTGGCCGCGCCGCCCCACCCGAGGCACGCGTACTCCATAGAAGAGCGGACCTGCGCCATGTAGAGGACTTCCAATACCTTGCTGTCAAGGAGCCATGACATCCTCCTCAGGGATGCCAGCTTCCCCGAAGACTCTCTGGCGAGCTGCTCAATGTGGGCTTTGAAGGTCAGCCTGCAGTCGTAGGTGACCCCCAGCACCTTCACCTCGTCCTGGGGCACCAGCGTCTTCCCATCGCAGATAAGGTGCAGGGCTACGCTCGAGACCTGGAGACATGGAGCAGCTGTGTTTTATGAGGAGCGAATTTTATTTGCCACTTGTTGCCCCAGGCCACGATGCGGCTCAGCGTCGTGTTCATCTGGGCAGCAGTGGCAGTCTCCTCCCCTGGGCCGTAGCTCTGCGTCAGGGTGAGATAATCGGCATAGGCCCTCGAGCTGGGGATTAAATTCAGGAGATCATTAATATAAATATTCCAGAGCAGGGGGCCGAGGCAGCTTCCCTGAGGGACACCTGCTCTGATTGGCTGCAACTCAGACTTCTGCCCATTAACTACCACCTTTGGTTGCCTCGCTCTCAGGTAGTCGCTGAAGAGTTGAAGGAGCGGCCCGTCCACACCTGCAGCGCGTAGCTTTGTGATGAGGGCTGCGTGCCACACCCTGTCGAAAGCCCCCTCAATGTCGAGAGCCACGACAGCAGTGGTCCTACCTTGGTCCAGGGCTGCACTCCATTCCGTGGATAACAGCAGATGCAGGTCTGCAGCTGACCTGCCCCGCCTGAATCCAAACTGATTAGTGTTGAGCAGGTGGTGCCTCTCAAGGTGCTCAGTGACTCTCGAAGCCACAATAATTTCCAGAACCTTACTGAGCACCGGCAGCAGGGACACGGGACGGTAGTTTTTGGCCTCAGTCTTTGCATTTTTCTTATGTACCGGGACCACACTACCAATCTTCCATGCATGCTTCCATGCTCTCTCTCTCTCCTTCTCTCTCTTCCTCTCATCTCTCTCTCGTCTCTCCTTCTCCTCTCTCTCTCCTCTCTCTCTCTCTCTCTCTCTCTCTCTCCTCTCTCTCTCTCTCTCTCTCTCTCTCCTCTCTCTCTCTCTCTCTCTCTCTCTCTCTCTCTCTCTCTCTCTCTCTCTCTCTCTCTCTCTCTCTCTCTCTCTCTCTCTCTCTCTCTCTCTCTCTCTCTCTCTCTCTCTCAACTGCATAATTTTGCTTATCTTTTTACTAATTTTTCGCATAGAAAATCAGGATTATACTTCATTTTCTTGGCACACACGTGCGCGCACACACACACACACACACACACACACACACACACACACACACACCACATACACACACACACACAACACACACACACACACCACACACACACACACACACACACACACACACACACACACACACATCACATAACACACACACACACACATACACACACACACGACACACACACACCTGACCCCATTTCCTTTCCTTCATGCTCGTATCCTTACCTCTTCTTTTTTCCCCCATTCCTCCTTGTCCTCTTCCATTCTCCTTGCTCTCCTTCCATCTGTCAGACAATTCCCCCTGACTGTTTGTATCCTCCTCCTCCTCCTCCTCCTCCTCCTCCTCCTCCTCCTCCTCCCTCCTCCTCCTCCTCCTCCTCCTCCTCCTCCTCCTCCTCCCTTCATCCTCAAGATCCTACACCCTTTCCTATTTCACCTTATATTTCCTCTTCCCTCTCTGAATCCTTCCCACTACTCCGTCACCTCTCTCTTTCTCTCCTCTTCCTTCTCCTTCTTCCCTCCTTCGTGCACCCTCTCCCTTCTCACCCTCCGTCATCTCAGCTGCCTCTCTAAAGGTCTTGTGTGAGATGGAAAAATGATTGGTGGATTGGTGGACAACCCTCTCTCTCCTCTATTTGCAATATACATGATTCCTATTTTTTGTCTTAATTTTTGTCTCCAACAGCAGCGAGTCTTCATATCGTTAATTCGACATCAACAAAAGCCTCTTAAATTAAAGTGTCCATTAGGTGTCCCTTTGAAGTGGTTATGTTCTTTGTCGTGTAAGGAAAAAGTGCATCAAGCGCCACTTATCATTGTTAGTGAGTTAGAATTCTACAAAAATTAAGAGTTACTTGGATATGTAGTTAGACAAGTGGAATAGCGTGAGAAAAAATTAACGAGTAAGAGTTATTCATACACGTACAGATAAGACCAAAAACAGTTACAAGTTAAAGTGACATAGCAAATAGACTACTGATTATTATTTTTTAAACATTACACAACCATGATTAATGATTATTAACAAAAAAAGAAGTTATTTCCAATAATGTGTAGATGAGCAAAGAAATGTACTTTAATCATAATCTATATTTTTTTTATCTCTATACCTAAACTTTCGCAATCTATAAAGCATAAGATAATGAAAAATAATAATAAAGTTTCATCAGCATCCCACCATCCCCACAATCTCCGTCTACTATTACTAAGTCGCAACCTTTCAACGCCCAAACCTGCTCCTGCGACCAAATATTTGCATGACGCTTCACAATAAGGGAGGGGGGGGGGGGGGGAGGGCGGGGAAGGAGGGTGTGGCAGGCGGGGTGGAGGGTGGGGTAGGGTAATCACAACGCTTCCATCCATCCTCTCGCCTCGCCTACGTGACTCAAGAAACCCACAGACCAATCCACTCAAGCCTGCAGACTAGCGCCATGCCTTTCATTTTACCGACACGCGCACCTAAGCCCCCCCCCCCCTACTCCTCCTCCTCAGTGACCCTAACAGTCGGTATGTCTGAAGGAGTCTCAGGAGGACGTCTGTGTTATCCTGCGGGTCACCAAGGAGACTGGAGTGACCTAATCCAAGCCAAAACCCTTAATTCTTTTCCCGGTGTGTTTGTTCTCAAATCCAGTGCGTCTGTGGCTGAGATTTCTGAGATGGTTTGAAGTGTGGCGTGTAGGAGTAAATAGCTATGTAATATTCTTATGTTGCGTTGGTTGTTCAAAGGGACTGTAAAGAAAGTGTTATATGTTGAGTGAGTTGTTTGTTATCTTAGCGATTAAATTGCATGTCAATATTGCAGATTCAGATCAATAGCAGAAATATTAATGCAATGTCAATATGCAAACTTTATGTACGGTATTAAGGATAGTTTCCATATATTAGTGTTTTCCACTAGTTACCACGAATTGATAAAATTGTTATTATTGTTATTACTAACTGCACTACTTCTAATGATGATGATGATGATGATGATAAATGACAATCACAAAATTAAAAGTTGAAATAATAGCACAAATATATATTCCTTTTTATATATATTACAGTTCCATAACAGCCTACGCCACATTATGCTTAAGTGAAAAACACATTAGGAACAAACAAACAGGTAAATACATCATCATTATCATCATTTTACCATCACCATTTTACCATCATCATAACTCCATTTGTCGCCTCCGTGGTGCAGTGGCTAGCGTGCCTAGCTACGAATCTGCGGGCCCTGGTTCGATCCCGGGCCAGGGCAAGTCGGTGACCAGCCTACCCAGCTGTTCTTACTTCCTTTCGGGGTTGATAAATGGGTAGTACCTGGGGTAACCTGGGGAAGGTAACTGTTGTAACCCGGGAGTCACACTAGCCCTGTGTTCCGGGGTAACGGGTTCTCACCCACCACAGGCTCTAAGGGTTAATGCCACGGAGATGAGCACCGCATGCCACGCGCAGCTTAGCGTATGCTCCCATCTTTACTTTTACTTATAACTCCATTATCCTCCTCGCGGGCTTTGGGGCATTCAGAGTCTTTCGTTCCATTTAAATTAATGCAGTATCCGTGATTTTACTTTTTATATCTTTTTCTTTAATCCTTATCTCTTCATGGAAAGGGATTATTCAGGTGTTGCTGATGTATTTTTCTAGCTTTACACCTGCACAACACTTTCTCTATAGCTAATCTCTCTCTCTCTCTCTCTCCCTCTCCCTCTCTCTCTCTCTCTCTCTCTCTCTCTCTCTCTCTCTCTCTCTCTCTCTCTCTCTCTCTCTCTCTCTATTATACACGAGAGAGAGAGAGAGAGAGAGAGAATAATTAACAATAAAAGAATGCAGTCTATTTTCCGTGTGTTCCCAGACAGATGGCGCCACTTCATCTGTGTAGCGCCGCGATAACAGCAAAGCATCCGTCAAGGCCTTGTCTCAGTTGAATGAAGACACCCCCAGGTCTTGCGGCGCCTGAACCTACTGCTGCACCGTCTGCTACTGCTACTACTATTGTTTCTATTTCCACTACTACTACGACTACTGTTGCCTTATCCCATGCTGCTGCTATTGCCATTACTACTCCTACTATTAGTACTTCGCTTACTGATATATATTTTTTTCAGCTATTTCACTCGGTCGTAGATATAATATTGGGAAATATAAGATGAAAAAAATATTGCTTACGTTTGGTATTCATGTTTCTAAGACTGCTATTGATGCTATGAGATAATATACTATTCCCTGTTTTTTTACCTTATTTTTTTCCCTTGTCGCAAATAAAACAAGTGTGAAAATAAGGGTAAACAGAAAAAAAATACGTCTGACTGATGTCTGCCGTGTGATGGAATCTCAATTTGTCAAAAAATGTATGTTTTCTCCTTTTCCAACGCTTCATTGACTTTTCGGATCTAGATGGAATATCCTTTCAATTCAACGGATCTTCCACCTACTTTGAATTCTCATTTAGCAGCTGTCAGAATGGTGAGAGGGAGAGGGAGAGGAAGAGGGAGGAGTGGGGAAGTGGGGGTCGGAGAGGAAGGTAGTAAAGATAGGAGGCTAATATCCACCGTCACTCTGTCTCCTCCCATCATTATCGCTTTCTCTTCATCCCTTGAGTCTATCCTATCTTCCTTCTTATTGCCTCGACTTTCTCTCTATTATACATCATCCTCTTCCCTAACATTCATGTCAAGGACGTACTTCCCTTAATTCTCCTCCCTCTCTCTCCCTTCATCATCTCATGCCACGTTTCCCTTCTGCACCACTTTCATGATATCGCGGGAATATGAACATTGCCAAGGTAAGAAGATATTGATTTGCTCTGAAGAATTATTCCATTACTCCCTTACTAACATTGTACCAACTAATACGGTTATTGACGATAAGAACAGCCACCACGCCAAGAAGTACCTTAGCAACAGTGGGTGGGATGGAATATAGGGTCACTGCATGCAAGCCAAAACTATAACAAAACCATAACTAAACTATACCAACTTTATTATAAATGTATTGTAAAGCCCCTTTCACACATTCTAGAGTAGCGCGCCGAATTGTGGCGATTCATTACTCGCAAAAACGCCTGGGCGCACTCGTAAGTACTCGTGGATAGTCGCCATCAAGTCATATCAAGTAGTAGGAGTCTTGGCAGGGTCGCGAGGTGTCTTGGGTATGCGTGCGAGAAGCTGGAAATTTTGGAAATTTTCAAAATCTGGCCGCGCA
>JACEEZ010003455.1:184498-214498 GCA_016584305.1 Chionoecetes opilio | reverse complement strand
GTGTGTGTGTGTGTGTGTGTGTGTGTGTGTGTGTGTGTGTGTGTGTGTGTGTGTGTGTGTGTGTGTGTGTGTGTGTGTGTGTGTGTGTGTGTGAATAAATATACAAATGAGCTCTTTCTTAGCCTACTTATTTAAGACTCCTTTGACTGAGAAAAAAGGTCGAAACGATGTTCTTAGCCTAAGCTATAACTAGGATAAATACTCTGATATTGCAACAGTGAAATGAGAGAGAGAGAGAGAGAGAGAGAGAGAGAGAGAGAGAGAGAGAGAGAGAGAGAGAGAGAGAGAGAGAGAGAGAGAGGAGAGAGAGAGAGAGAGAGAGAGAGAGACTTTCGGCCGATTCTTTAAACGTGGACTTCGGCTAACCTAAGCCGAGTAAGAGCTAACCTAAAGCCTAACCGTGGCTTTAGACAGGCATTTCCGTTTTCTAAACATTTTCCGGGGGGGATTAGTCTTAAGTTGGTCTAAAACTAACGAGAATAGTATTGGAAATGTTAGACACCCAGGACCCTGTCCAACACTTGAGTCTAATGATATTTACGATACTATGCAAATGCCCATGCTAAGACAAATTAGCGGTATTGTCAATATTCTGTTTGGCAAAATATGAGTGTAGTATACATGCGTCTACTGCAGATTATGAAGCATCTGAAATATTTTTTTAAAGACCGCGTTTGGCGCCCTACGAAATCTGGGTTTGTTTATCTCCTCGCCCGCCGAGTCCAGACTATCAGCAATATAATAGTCACTCACTTATACGACTATACAGCAGCACTTGCATTTAATTAATGGAAACAGAGGAGACATTTATTCTCTTTTTGGTCATAATAGTCTAGTCTACGCTAACAGCGGTTCCTTACATCCCTCTACGGGGAGGCCACGGCAGAAGTCTCCCATTTCCACACATCTATCCACCTCGGCAGGGATGCTCGAAAATCCCTCGTAAGGGACAACTTACGAGTGTATTATGGCTACAATAACCTTACGAGGGTGGGCTGAGGGAGATGCCCGTACCGAGCCGTCACCGGCCTCTTTCGGAAATCGTCCCGCGGACGCTTATTTAACCTAAATAACTCTACAAAACTTAACACAAACCTATCATAAACCTTACCTAACCTAAACCAGACCTAAACATAACTTAACCTAAACCTAAAAACTATGTTTGCCGGTGTTGAGCTAAGATCGGCTGATTTCCGAAATAGGGCCGATTTTAGCTCACTATCGCCAGAATGTTACGATAATACATAGCTGCCACATTAGCCTTTCAGCGTAATATTCTCCCACTGATTACTACAGAGACGTACCCAGGGTATACCTTGATGCGCTGATCATAGGTTCGAGTCTTGCGTGCCCGAAATTAGTATCTATAGACCACTGCTGGCCCTCGCCGTACGTATGCCGTATCCGTGGCCTTGGCGGTACTCTGTTGTAGTGGACGAGAACTGCGCGTTCGCTCTTTAGGTCAGACAAGACACACGGGGGGGCTAACACCTCACTGTGACACACGTGACACTTGTGTGCAAGGATTCTATAACTTTATAATATCCTTGCTTGTGTGTATACGTGCGTGTACTAGTACGTCAGACATTTGATACCACCACCACCACCGGATCATTATAGCGGCCAAACTTGTATGATGAACTATACGTACTGATTCAAGAAGTCGACCGATATATATATATTTAATATATAGGTTTGCCCTGATATGAATTTCAACTATCAACTAGTGATTAAGGCATCATTAGTTGTGCAACTAAATAATAACTATAACATGACCATGACAATCTTTACTCCCAATAATGGGAAGAGCTATGAAGATCAAGGAAAATGTGGGTAAAAAAGTGAATAAATGAAGAATATAGGTTCATATATGGTATGGTGTGTTTCGTTGTTCTCGGTAGCAGGGCGCGGAGACAAATGACTCTTCCGCTCTCCGTCCCCCAATATATGATCTCCCTGGTTCAGGGCTGCCAACCCAAGCGCAGTCGTGGATCAACATAAGACTATGTTAGCTTTCCAAGATGGTGTCTAAAGAACGCGTTCGTGGCATTGGTACCACTAGAGTCTAACATGGAAGCTCCACGTTAGACTCTCCCTAGTCCAAGTTTAAAAAAGCGGCCGTTTGATCCTATCTAGACTATTACTACGTACCAACGACGAGGTTATTGTCGATATTAACTACCACCACGCCAATAAGAACCTAAGCGACAGTGGGGGGGATCGAACACAGGGACACTGCATGCAAGCCAAACTAACAAAACTAAAACAATATCAACTATATTACAACTGTATTGTTTGTAACTGTAACAAACAAACTATAACCAAGTGTACCAACTATATTATACCAACTGAGCTACCCTGACGAGACAAATACCTGGGAAAATATCCACAAAATCAATTAACATTAATAAAAAAATTCGTAATGATAATATAAAGAAAGGAGAGATTAAGAAAAATGTCAGGAATTAAATAAAGACATGGCAAGTGGTTCGCTGCCCCAGTGGAGTCGGCGGCGGGGGCCCGTGACAGCCTCTTCCTTCCTTCCTTCCNAAAACAAAAAAAAAACCTTTACATGGGACACACCCACCCCCCCCTCATCAATTAAAATGGTTTTCTATCACAACTTTAAATAATCTTTCCTTGAGTCTTTTTTTCAATTATGGAAATAGGTAGGGTAGGAGATTCAGATGTGCGTATATAATTATACACTGCATCCTCATACAACACGGTTTTATGAGCGAGACAGCACGCCGCGTTGTATGAAATCGTGTTGTACGAATCATAGAAACCCATTGGGTGGAATTGCCTTGCTTTCGGATCGCCAGATCGTGTTGTATGAATACGAATAGTCTTGTGCGGATGAAGTAGGTTGATCAGACCCCTACCAAACAAATATTTCAGGTTGCCAAGCTAGCTGCTGGTGGCAGCAGCAGCAGGCAAGCTGGTGGCACCTCTTTTCCTCGGCAGCAAGGCAAGAATTATAAACTGAAATAAGTTTTTAAGTTTGTAAACAGTTGCTACAGAGTTCTCTGTCAAATATTTCAAATATAAAAACACACTGGATCCAAAAGCATTAAAAAACATTTGTATTTCTTTTTCCAATGCCAAGAACATTTTTTATATAAAAAATATTTTCTAGGAATAGGAAAAAAAATGTTTTTAATACTTTTGGATGCAGTTTTTTTTCAGACACCCGTAATGTTACTAGTACATTAGTTTTCGAAACAGGATTTGTCCAATGCCATGAGCTGATTTCCATAATAAATAATTCATATGTACCGTCAATACATTATGCATAAACGATTTCACTTCACTTAGGCATACTGTATTTTCACTTATTGTATCAGTAGTGTGGCCACTAGAATCGTAATTCTATCTTTGCAGTCTCAAGAGGACATCCACGTGGACATCGGCCACCTTGTGTCCGTTTACAACTGTGAACTTGGCAAGGAAGTAAAGATGGAATACCGGCTGACTGACAAGGTGCTCAACCCCACCCGCATTGAGCGCACCAATGTCCAGCTTGTGGCGTCTGCCACACACGAGTCAACAACTACAACCTTGGTCTATTATGCTGACAAGTGCAGTAGACCTACCTTCAAGGAAACTAGGGAAGACATCGACAACACCACTGTCGTCCTGCTTGTTGAGGCTGTCAACGACTACATGGCCTGCGGGGAGGAGGGTGATGAGGACATGGCACTCCTCAACGTCCTTTGCCACATCGCTGGGTACTGTGACAAGTCTGCGGCCAAGAAACGCATGTGCTCGCCATGTACAGCCCGTCAAGGACGACAATAGTGGCGTGACTAAATAAATAAAATCATCAATCGGGTAATTTTCTCGATTGATGAGGCTATTTATTTAGGCAACGCTAATTTATACATGGTACTAATTCATTTATCAGAAAACGAAATATATAAGTGAATAAATAACATCATCAATCGGGAAAATTACCCGATTGATGATTTTATTTTTTTATTTAACGCTAATTTATGCATGGTTCTAATTAATTTATCAGATAACGAAATACATCAATGGAAAGCTAATAAAATTGCGCTTCTATTGATACCCTTCATGATAAAAGTTGACGCGTAAAGTTTTAAATGGCGAAGAGTTAAGTGAATATTAAGTTCATGCATATTTCTTCATAGTCTCGTAATGGCATTTCTTTAGCGTGTTTTACTGTTTTTTATTTGATAATATTATAGAACAAACATTTACGAAGATTACAGTATATCATATATACTGATAAACCAGTCTATATGATAGTCCATAGACCACTATATTTCTTTGTCGGGCGCCCCGCGGGGCCCTATGCAGCCCCGCAATTCAAAACATTGTCGCGTGAACAGTCCAGGTATACAGTGGTCTATGGCTATGTATATGACCAGGACTAGTGAGTGGGCTGCGTTCCACCCACAGAGTTGTCAGTGTCTACTCACTGACAACTCTGCGGGTAGCTTGCGAGGTAACCTCACGGTCCGTAACAGGGGCATTGGCCGGCTGATTTGTAGCGCTACTCTCCTTGTCACCTGCATTAACTACCTGGTTCATAGGACGAACGTAGTTTTGAGCCGGTGTAGAACAGTCCTATTTTTCGGTCTCAGTCGTTGTCTTTTCATGTTGGGTGTCAGGTGTTCTGGGTGGATGTGTCGTCTCCTTGATTTTAAGGAATGTGTGTGTGTGTATGTGTGTGTGTGTGTGTGTGTGTGTGTGTGTGGTGTGTGTGTGTGTCATTCATTCACCCATGGTCTTGTCCACGCGAGTTAGATTCGTCAGTGAGAAATTTGTCCGTGAAAAATCCCCGTGAGCAGTGAGGATTCAAACCAGCTACCAATCTGGACAGGGGTATCCACTTGACCATCACGGTGGTTTGTGTGTGTGTGTGTGTGTGTGTGTGTGTGTGTGTGTGTGTGTGTGTGTGTGTGTGTGTGTGTGTGTGTGTGTGTGTGTGTTTATTACCTGCTACCCCGAAACATTCAAAGCAGTGCACTTACATGAAAGAAGTCCCCGTTGGTGGTCTTAGAGTCTTCATTAAATCAAAAACAATATCATTATCACGTACCGTAGGGTGGTGAGACGTTGCATTGGATATGTAGTGTATGTAATCTTCTCTTCCTTTATGTTTTTTTGTTTATATTTCCTCGTCTTCCTCGTAGTACCCCTCTTCCTCTTCTTCCTCCTCTTCCTCCTTCCCAAAATCATCAAGGCCCCACTTCCCTTCCTCCTCTTCCTTCGTCTGTCCTCGTCCTCCTTCTCTTCTTCGTTCCCTAGTAATCATAGAATTGTGTCCTTTGATATAAATCTCGAAGTGTACAGGGAAAGTGTTAGCGATGAACACATTTTTCTTGTATAAACAAGGTATCTTTGAAAGACTTAGGACGATTTTGTCAGAAACAAATTACAGCGTGCTATCAAATCAATCGAATATAGACGTATCATGGGGGATATGTAACAATACATTGAATAATGCTGTAAAACCTTGTGTTCAAGTCGCTAAAAGACATCCACGAAACAATAAGAATAAACCCTAGTGGTGGAACAGCCAAATTAGATCTGGGGTTTTACAGAAAAAACGGGCCTACCGTTAATACATGTCAACTCAAAATTAAAATGATAAAATAGAGTTCGAAAGACTACGATGCAATACGAAAAAATTGATTAAGAAAAGAAAGAAAGATTTTGAGTTATATATTGCAAGTTTGCTCACATACAACCTGTTCCTAAGAAGGGTGACCGATCTAATCCTTCAAACTACCGTCCTATAGCTTTGACTTCCTGTCTTTCTAAAGTTTTTGAATTTATACTTAATAAGAAGATTCTTAAGCATCTATCTGCTCACAATCTTCTATCTGATCGTCAGTACGGATTCCGTAAAGGACGATCTACTGGCGATCTTCTAGCTTTCCTAACTGAATCTTGGTCATCCTCCTTTAGGGATTTCGGTGAAACTTTTGCTGTTGCCCTTGACATATCAAAAGCTTTTGATAGAGTCTGCCACAAATCTTTAATTTCTAAACTACCCTCATTCGGTTTCTATTCTTTTTTCTGTACCTTCATCTTAAGTTTCCTTTCAAACCGTTCTATTGCAGCTACTGTAGACGGAAATTGTTCTTCTCCTAAATCTATAAATAGTGGTGTTCCCCAGGGTTCTGTCCTATCACCCACTCTCTTTCTATTATTCATTAATGATCTTCTAAGTCTAACTCAAAGCCCTATCCACTCCTACGCGGATGATTCTACCCTGCATTTTTCAACGTCGTTTATTAGACGTCCAACTCAACAGGAACTAAGTGATTCACGGAGAGATGCCACTTCTGATCTTTCTATAATTTCTGATTGGAGCAAAGCAAACCTTGTTTTGTTCAATGCCTCAAAAACCCAATTTATTCACCTATCTACTCGACAAAACCTACCAGATAACTATCCCCTCTTCTTCAATGACACTCAACTGTCTCCTTCTTCTACAATGAACATTCTAGGACTATCCTTTACTAAAAATCTTAACTGGAAATCTCACATCTTATCTCTTGCTAAAACAGCTTCTAAGAAGTTAGGTGTGCTGTGGCGTCTGCGTCCTTTTTTTCTCCCTCCCAATTGCTTGTTCTCTACAGGGGCCTTATCCTCCCATGTATGGAGTATGTCTCATATGTTTGGGGAGGATCCACTCATACAGCTCTCCTAAACAGGGTTGAGTCAAAAGCTTTTCGTCTCATCAACTCCTCTCCTCTGACTGACTGTCTTCAATCTTTAAATCACCGCGGCAATGTTGCTTATCTTGCTCTCTTCTACCGTTATTTTCATGCTCACTGCTCTTCTGAACTTGCTAACTGCATGCCTCTCCCCCTCCCGCGGCCTCGCTGCACAAGACTCATTCTCATCCCTATTCTGTCCATCTTCCTAATGCAAGAGTTAATCAGTATCTTTACTCTTTCAACCCTTTCACTGGTAAACTCTGGAACTCTCTTCCTGTTTCTATTTTTCCACTTTCCTATGACTTAGATCTTTTCAAAAGAAGAGTAACAAGAAACCTCCCGAACTAAATTGGCTCGCCCCTCTTTTTTATTTTATTCTCTTACTGTCTTCTTTGTAGGGACTGGCAACTAAGCGGGCTTTGTGTTACCCATTTTTGTTGTGCCCTTGGCCAGTTCTTTGTGGTGTAAAAAAAAAAAATTATAAAAAAAAAAAAAAATTCAGTAAATCGAACCCCAATTTATTTTAGTTACGTGCGCAAGAAGAAAGTTATCAAAAGGAACATAGGTCCACTTTCCCTTGAAAACGGTAAACATACTAATAATGAAATCGAGATGGCTGAAGTATTAAATGATTACTTTGCTTCTGTTTTTACAGTTGAAGATATAAATGGACTGTAAGAAGTGGGCTGCAATCAAAGTAACGTAATTCTATTGATCAATTGCGAATTCCTTAAGGAAATAATTATTAAAGCAATAGCTAAATATAAAGTTAACAAAAAACCCTGTCCAAACTGTATTGCACCGCGAGTTTTAATAAAGAAAGCGAAGCACCAGATTTGTAAACCTCTTTCAATACTTTTTAACAAGTCTCTAAATTCCGGTAAAGTTCCATGCGATTGGAAACTTGCAAATGTTACTCCAATACAGAAAAAAAGGTGATTTTGACACAAACGAGCAACTACAGACTGATCTGCCTCACATCCGTAGTCTGTAAATTAATGAAAACTGTAATACGAGACAATGTGGTACATTTCTTAGAGGAAAATAATCTGATTAAAAACTGCCAGCACGGCTTTCGTAATAAACGTTCTTGCCTCACAAATTTGCTAGACTTTTTTAATGATGTATACAACACGTTCAACGAGACGAAAGCTGTAGATGTGATTTATCTTGGCTTTCAAAAAGCGTTTGACAAACTCCCCCATAAGCGTTTACTTAATGTAATCGTCCAGACCCATTTTTTCTTTGCATAATTATGTTGAATGATCATTCAAAATACCTAATCCACAAAAAAATATTAATTTCCACGCCTTATTTCCCTCAAAATATGACTTTTGGAGGTACATCCAACACACACATCCATCCTTCACACACACACGCGCGCACGCGCACACACAAGTACACACACACTTATTCTTCTTCTACATTTTTACCTATATTGCTGTTGAAGGGCATTTAGTGTGACGCCCTTGATGGTGGTGCAGGTTAGAGAAGTGTTGTCTTGCACTTTTTGTCTTTATTTGAAGAGTGAGGTGGAGAGATACACACACACACACACACACGGTGTTGGCTATGGAAAGGCTATAGACGGACTGAGTAGGAGCGGTTTGATCAGGGGGACGCCACAAGAGCACCTGGAGTTGCCTAACGAGAATATTTACTCATAACACTATCTATATATAAAATACATCTCCTACATATTATGTAATCATGCAAATACGTGTCCCTATATGGCTCGGTCACGCCCTCGAGATGCCCCCATCTCGACAAAAGGAGAACAATACAAACAAACAACTGGAGTTGGAAACATCCCATGAGCCTTGTAAGAAAAGATAATTTGTTTTAGTATAATCCTACACTGTAAAATTGCTAAAGAAATTCAATGTGTACGTGTTATGAAACAAAATTGAAAAAAAAAGTATACATTGTATAAATAATCCTGTTTGAAATCACTTATTGATCATAATACACATATTTGAACAAAAATATTAGGAAATATAAATCAATGGTCACCAGCAAAGGTAGTAATGATGGTCAGAAGACTGATGTGTGGGAGAAGATGAAGTTAGAGAATGAGCTGCTGGTGTAGTGAAGTTTGGATCAGCTGGAATGAGATGAAGATCTTAACAGTCAAGACCAGAGGAAACTTTCTTGAGGGAGTCAAGATGTGATACTTTATCAGTGAAGTCTGTTAGGTTAAGCAACTTGACCTTGTTTCCATGTTCCTTAGCTATGACCCGGAAGAGGCCGTCAAATTTAGGGTTTAGTTTGGATTTCTTGACATTCACAAGGGAGTAGATGACATCACCTATGTCAAGTGTGAAGTTGGAAGCTGACCTATTATGATAAAGGAGAATATCAGACTTAGATAGGGCAAGTGATTGCTGGATACGCTGATGGATCTGTTGGAATGTGTGTACCTTAGTCTTTACAAAGTCATCCAAATTGTAGACAGGTCGAGGAGGTTGTGCTAGCAGATCATAACGAAGACGTTTGTCCTCAGCAAACAGTATATAGTGAGGAGTCGAGGATATGGACTTATAGGTGGTGGAGTTGAGAGATGCCACGACTTGAGGAGTATATGTGTCCCAAAGAGTGTCTGAGTCAGGGATGAGAGAACATAAGGTGTTGAGAATTTTGCGGTTATGTCTTTCCACCAAACCATTAGCACTGGCCTGTAGAGAAGTACATTACATTTAGTGATGTTGAACTGTTGGCATAATGAAGTGAGCACTTGGTTATCAAATTCTGTTCCATTATCTGACAAAAGAACCTTAGGGGTAGTGAAAGTACAGATGACATGATTCAAGAATGCACGTGTCACAGCTTGTGCTGATTTGTTAGGGATTGGAGCAGGAATCGAAAATCGTGAGAAATGATCAACAGCAACCATTAACACGTAAACTGCGGATACCTGTGTGACAATATCTCTCTGTACGCGGGACTTTTGCCAGAATTCTTATAGTTGCTAAACAAACTTGAATGTGTATCAATGTATTACATAAGAACATAAGAAAATAAGGAAGCTACAAGAGGCCGCGAGGCCTACACGTGGTAGTTCCCATATATTGGTGCAACCGCTATAAATATTTTTTTAGTAGGCCGCGAGGCCTACACGTGGTATTCGCCATATATTTGTGCAACCGCTATAAATATTTTTTTTTGCTAAAGTCTTGTGGTTATTCTATGATTGTACTTGCAAGATGAAGAGCGTTGAGGCTTATGGAATCCATGGTACAGCTCGTTCACAGAAAACAGGCCGCAAAGGTCTTCCTCTCTAATCTCTCTGTCCGCGTTAGGGAGAAACCTGTCAGCACCTTCACCTTCCATGCTGGTCACTGGGTCACTGAGCCTATGTGTGACCCCTGGGTCATTCTCAGGTAAAGCCAGATTTCACCGGCTGAAAAATTAGCCCACCTTTTTGAATTTGGCGGCTGCCCAATTGGGCATACTCGCGTTTTCTTAGTGAGTGACCAAATGGGCATAGCCGCGCTTTACGGGTTAAATATATATTACCACGTTCTGTGAGGGGAAGTTTTAACAGATCAATGGCAAGACTATCCCAAGGTGCAGAAGGCACATGATAACTGAGAATGGGAACATGAGCATGTATATCTCCTTTGGTTCTTGCACATGTATGGCACAAGTCAATATAGGTATGGATATCTTTCCTCGTGGTTAGCCAGAAAAAATTGAGTCTAGCTTGTGAAAGTGATTTCTCTTTGCCAGGAAGCATGTGAAGAAGTGGGGAGTGTCATGAATAAGTTTAAGCACAGACTGGAGAAGAGCTTGAGGAATGACAAGTTTGCCTGTGAGTGTGGTTGATATGTAGAGCAATTGGTCTTGGAGAATATAGTGTGAAAGAGATGGAAGCTGAGGTAGGTTAGAAGCATCACCTGATTCAAAGGTAGTAAATGATCTTTGACCAGGTGGAGTCATTACATTGAGCTGTGAATAGATCAGCATGAACAAGTATATCAATAGTGGATAATTTTGTAGTGACAAAACATGTGAGACAACAGTTGCGAGACAGGGCGTCGGCTGCTCTATTAGCCGTGCCCTTGATGTAAGCACAGTCTGGCATGAAATCTTGGGTGGTATGTAACCAACGAGCCATGAGGCCCGATTTGCCTTTGAAGAGATGCAGCAAATGCTTGTGATCTGTGGGGACTTTGATGTTATATCCCTGAATGAGATAGCGGAACATTCTAAATGACCAAATGACTGCTAGTGCCTCAATCTCGGTCACCGCGTAGTTCTTCTCTGCCTTGTTGAGTGAGGAGACGTGAGGTGTACGCGATGGGGCGAGGTTTACCGCTGTGTTCCTGCATTAGGACAGCATCGAGACCGGTATAGCTAGCGTTTGTATTAAGGACGAATGTTGAATGAGTAGTCAAGGTACGCAAGAACGGGCGCAGAGGTGAGAGCTTGCTCAAAGTAACTAAGTGTCTATTGGTACTCTGAGCCTGCTTAAGAGCAGCACAGGCTTTTTTTCCTGACCCTTCCGACCAGTGGAAGGGCACATCTTTTTTTAAGGAGTTAGGAGAGTGGATATGCGATGTCGGCGTAATTTCTTATGAATCGCGTTTAGTACGAACTGAGGCCTATGAAACTGCGCACTTGGTCGACGTTGGTAAATGTCGGGTACTGCGTTACAGCGCTGCCTTTGTCCTGTGACGTCTGAATACGAAGAATTGATGAGATGGCCTAGAAAAGTGGTTTCCTTGCGCAGAACCGCACATTTTGTGAGTTGAAGTTTGAGGCCAGCGTCTTGAAGACGAATGAAAAGTTCTGAGTTTTTGAAGGTGCTCTGGGACTGATTTTGAGAAGACGATTACATCGTCAAGGTAGGAGAAGAGTGTATTATCCATCAGTCCTGTGAAAATGGAGTTGATTAAACGCTGGAATGTGGATGGTGATCCAGCTAGGCCCATCAGCATGCAACAGTATTGGTCCTGAGGGAGTAGAGAAGGCAGTGTATTCCCAGCTGTCGAGGTCAAGGTCGACTTGCCAGAAGCCTGAGCACAAATCTAGCGTGGAGAAATCTGTGTTGTGATCGCCAAGATTCTGCAAGATATCCTTGAGGACAGGAATGGGACAGGGAGAAGTAGCAGTGATCTTATGGAGTGTTCTGAAATCGACAACGGGACGGCATTCACCTGATCTTTTAGGTACTAGGAACATAGGGCTGTCGAAAGGACTGACATAGTTTTCGATCACCCCGTCTTTCAGCATGTCTGAAACAACGCGGTCGACAATCGCACGTTTGCTATGGGGCATACGATATGCTAGTATGTAGATAGGTTGAGTGTCTCCTATAAGTTGAATCTTGTGAGTGACTACGTTGGTCTTGCCGATCGTTTCGCCAGGGACAGAAACAATATTACGAGATTCTGACAAGAGCTGAGCAAGGTCGTTTTGTGAATCTGGGTAGTCTGTGGTTTTCAAATGTGCTTTAAGGTCAGACGAGGCTGGGCATTCTTGTGTTAAAATTGAGTGAATTGCATTAGTGGTCTCCTGTGAGTCTTCGATGACTCGAACGTCAGTTGGGTATGCTAGGAATGATCAAATACGTATGCCAAAACTGAGAGTGACTGGTGACTTGGTGACGTTCACCACATATATGTTTGACTTGCCATGAACTTTGAATCTACAGAGCGCTGAAAAAACATTGAGAGCCGAATGACTGACTGACTCTGGGAGAGAAATTACATATACGTTTGACACCCTCCTGACGCGAACATCGACTAGCGTGCATGAAAATGGGAAAAGCTCAACGTTGGACGAGACAACAGCGTGACATTTCTTGGCTGTGTCTTCCAAAAGAAAAGTGAGGCTTCTGGAAGTGAATTAGTAGTATACTTAGCGTGAGTGGATACGAACGCGATGGATCTACGCTGCTTATGTTTTGAGCTAGAAGGGCGGCCAATGGAGCAACGATGAGCTCTGGATGTAGAGTGTTGCTGTTTAGGTGTGTCAAGTTGAAGAGTGGGAGTAGGAGACACATGTACAAGAGACATCTCAGCAGGAGTGTGTGTTATCAGAAGTTTGTACTGAGTCTGAGGAGCAGTCCGTTATAGATGAGACAGTGTGAGTAGGGACAGAGTCTGAAGAGCCCTAGGTTGAAGTATGACCTTTGGGATGAAACGTTCACGCCAAAAGATTTCGTCGAGACGTGGTTAGAGGTCAATTTTATGCTCTATGGGTGGAGGACGGCTAATGAGAGCGTCATCAGGAATGCTGATTCCGTCTGCAATGTAGTATGTAGGTCTGATAGATGGTAAGTCTTGGCATAAGTAAGTGTCAAATTGAGCGCTTTGCCTAAGGTAGAAAAGACTGTGCCATCGATACCACAAAGTTGCAGGTCAGGGAGTTCAACAATTACTAACTTAGGAGGACGCACAGTGCGTATTCTATCAAAGCAGCTCTTGGTCATGATGTTGACGGAAGCACCCGTATCTATGAACAATTTGAAGTAGTGCTTATTGACTTCAGCTTCTCGAGTCATTGGGACTTCGCATAAACTTGAAATTTTGTACAAGGGGAGTGGAGTTGCATGAGATGGTGTGTTTCATAAATGCAAGGGTCGTCGTGTCCGGTGTGGTCAAAAGCAAGGGTGCGTCGTGCGGTTTGAAAGTGAAGAGTAGCAGTCTTTACCGTCAGTTGATTGTCATTGTGTATCATGTTGTGTATGTGTATGAAGAGGAGATTGTGATGTCATTGATGTCATTGCACGGCATGCAACAGTGTTATGTCCACAGGGGCCGTGATATTGACATATGCGTGATACGTACTACTGGTTAGGTTGTGCATTTTGTCTTTCAAAGCAACGATCAATTGTGTGACCGTTGCGTTTACAATAGCAAAATTAGCGAGGAGAAGGTGAAGGAGAGCGAGAAGGCCTGGTATAGCGTGAGTGTGTTGAAGGTGAACGGTGCCATTGACGTTGTGATGTATATGTGTTGGTACGAGAAAGAAAAAGGCTTCGTGATTGAAGTTGATTTTTTTGCTGCGCCGTGTAGAGATAGCTGCAGTCATGGAAGAAGATATGTTGGATGAAAAGGCCAGGGAAGTTGAGTCTCCAAAGTTAGAAGTAAATTCAGTCAGGGTATCTGTTTGAGCAAATTTTTTTCTGTTTTTCTGAAGTTTGTTTTGCTGTTGAAGTATGTAAGAGAAACATGAAGGTGTAGTAACCAAAAAAAATCCCAACAGCTGAAAAGTTTAGCTTTCCATCAGTGTCAACCCATTCAGAGGTTTCAAGCTGTCTGATTATTAGTTCTAGCTTTACATTGGATGCCTTTTGTAAAGACTCCATGACTGGGATTGGGTGATCTTGTCTCTTATGTGTGTCAGCTAGCCTGGATAGTGGTGCAAGGATGCCTGATTTATGGCTACCTGAGAAATGATTAGTGCATCTGGACTTAAACTCATCATATGCTTTGATGGTAAGGAAAAGATCGCTCTGAAGGATATGTCCAGCAAGGCAGTTAAATAAGTCGCAACGGGACTTTAATTGGGAATTTGTTATGTCAACATCGGCGATATTGCGACAGGCGATCTCATCGTCCACGTTTTTGAGAAAGATGTGGACGGGTATGTTACTCCCTGTTAAATTTGGGTATGAAGGTACCTCATGAACAAGTGTGACTGATGCTTGTGGTTGAGTGTGATTGTCCATGGTTAGAGTGATAGGTTGAGATATTACAGTTTTTCTTTTTCAGCTGGTTTTTTTTTCCCACACATATGTAAATGCGTGAAAGTGAACTGGTGTGGAAGAGTCAGAGTACACAAGTCTATGACATCAAAAGAAGTAAATGCACAATGAAATATTGCAGTGAACTACTAGATGAGTAAAGCAAGTACTATAAATAAAATATGCACAGTGGAAAATATATAACAAAAATAACAGGCAAAAAATATGCACTAAAATGTAATTGGCAAAATACATCTACAAAAATTGATAATAAAATAAGGGATATTTAAAACATTTAAATATGTGCTATAGGAACTGTCAGTTTGCACTGTGTTTTAAATTATTTGAATGTGATAAGTATACTGTCAGTGTGCACTGTGTTTTATAATATTTAAATGTGATATATGGACTGTCAGTGTGCACTATGTTTCTAAATATTTAAATATGATTAGTGGACTGTCAGTGTGCACTGTTTGTGTAATGAAAGGAGCAAAATATCACTGTGCAAGCGTATAAATGTGGATGGAAACAAAAATACTACCTAGTGTGTATGTTAAATGTCAGTGTAACACATGTGGAACACGTCAATACAATGCAACTGAGTAACTGGGCAGAGAAATCCAACACATATATGCAAAAAACAACAACGGAATATCTAGCTCACGAACACAAAGGTGTACTAGCAACGACACAAATGCGAATGGGTGGTTGAGGTACTGACAATGTCAATGGAAAAACTTGGCAGCTGAGGGTAGCCTGCAAGAACAGTTGGAGGCAGTAAAAAATATTTATATGAGATAAAACAAAAATAATGCCACTCGACTGCCACTGCAGGTAATAAGGAATGTAATCATTATAGATGTGACACAGGAAATGTGATTATGTGGGTGTGAATGTGTAAGCGTGTGAGTGTATGTGTGTCACAGTGTCAGCGTACACTTGTATGATGTTATTGCTATTGTTTATATGTGAACAGCTGTTCTAATGGCGGCGCAAGATGGTGGTCAAGATGGTGGACAAGATGACCGACAATCAGCTGTTTTTGGAGAAGGAGGGAGGACAAAATGGCGACCCAAATATGGCGAGCATGGCCCACAGCAATACCAAAACAATTCACAAAAAATCGCTTGAGGCGCTGGGTATCACAATACGCCTGGAACTGGGTCAGCGAATCGGCACGGGTCGACCGATCACTAAATCATGGGAATAAGAAGTACTTACAGGTTACAATTAAAGGTGGTGAGTGGAGGAGGTACATGGGTTACGAGGCAAGAGCTACCTCGTGCTTCCGTGCGGCCCGTGTTTCTAAGACGAATCCCTGAGTCCCGGCGTGAAGTGGAATGAATTATAATCCCATGGAAGGAGTAGAGTCCGTGTAAGGAGTCCTCTTGGGTGGGTGGCGTGGCGCAGTGATAGGCGGTGCGGTGGTGAGGGCGTGGTATGGTAGGAGCGGCCAGTGTGAGTACGCTCTTGATTGGGTGTTGAGATGAGCGCGTGGTCGACGAAGTGTGGCTCACATCATGAATGCTGCGGCGTGGCGTGTGATCTTAGAAGGGGTAGCGAGGTGCACACCGGCGAGGCTTCAAGACGAGGAGTTAACGTGGCTTGTCGCGGCGGGTACTTGAGGGCCAGGTGTGGCGTGGCGTCACTGGCTGCGGCGGCTCAGGGTGACAAAGAGAGCCGGTTTTCCCCCACTAGCGGAGGCGTTGTGAGTCCTTTAGGCGCTGGCACCATGTGTTGAGTGTGCACTTAGTGTGACACCCTTGATGGTGGCGCAGGTTAAGAATAGTGGTCCTGCACTTTTTGTCTTTATTTGAAGTTAGGTGGAGAAATACACACACACACACACACACAGTGTTGCCTATGGAAAGATACAGATGGACTGAGCAAGAGTGGTTAGATCAGGGGGACGCCACAAATGCGCCTGGAGTTGTCTAATGGAAATATTTACACATCCAACTCTAAACATTCAACATACATCTCCTACATATTATTTAATCATGCAAATATGTGTCCCTATAGCACCTGTAGGCAGTGACCTCCAGGGCCCGGATGGTAGGCCCTGGAGGATCACTTGAGATATATGATGGTTGTCTTTCGCCCGTGGTGGCGCAGGTAGGATTTTTATAGTGGCGCCTGTGATTAAAAGCTAATGCTGCCCCCCTGTGACCTCCGATGCACTCGCCGTCGAAGGTAGTAGAGTTAATGGGTAGCATGTGGGTGTTCTTTGGCCACTCGACGATTGCCGAAAAATTCTGGCACCTGGCATGAATCGAATTCGGTACACCGAGCTTGCCACTTGATGATGATGACATCATCAAGCAGACTACCAAGTTTTTTGTCTTGGGAAATACCCTATAGAGGAAATTTTCCTACTGTAGCAGAGAGGTGAAGATGGAGTTATTCAGGAGTCACTGCTACTCTATATACTGCAACTCGCTGTGGTCGCAGTTCACGGTGGCCAGTCTGAACCGACTTAAGGTCTGTCACATTGACATCACATCACATTGACATCCCATCCCCAGAGACCTCTGGGGCTGCCCAGGTGGTCCAGCTCGTCCCTGGCTTTCGCTAGGAACGGGGTGAACAATCTTGATGTGATCCGTCGACACTCCGCGTTCAACTTAAGGAGTAGGGTGGAGTTATCTGCGAACTCCATCATCACCTCCGTCAGGCAGAGCTCAGCCTATGTATGTGGACCTATACAACAGAGGTGGCTGGGCCTGCTGTTTGTACAGAATGTGGGGTAGCGCAGTTGTACATGTAGTATGTATAGTCTCTATGTACAACAGTGTCTCTATTGCCAACACGTATATATTATATTTTATTTGCTTTAGTACTTATGTTAACTCCCTCGTGTCTTAGTGTCATTTTTTTTTTTTCCTGTATGCCTCATGGTGAACATAAAATTATTATTATTATAATTATTATTACTTCCAGGCGCTAACCATTAGGACACCGCCTCCCACCGACAAACACACACAGAAAAATGTATCAGAAACTCACGTTTAAAAAAAATATAAATGGGTACTTTCAATATTCACCAATTTTTGCTTGTTTACGCTCAATATTAGGAGATAAGTGGAGGAAGTGAAGGAATTTCCCAATGGGCATCGTTTGTTATTATTTTCTTTATTATATTTTCGTGGTGAGGTAATTGATCGTTGACCTTTCGTGAGAGAGAGAGAGAGAGAGAGAGAGAGAGAGAGAGAGAGAGAGAGAGAGAGAGAGAGAGAGAGAGAGAGAGAGAGAGAGAGAGAGAGAGAGAGAGAGAGAGAGAGAGAGAGAGAGAGAGAGAGAGAAGAGAGAGAGAGAGAGAGGAGAGAGAGGAGCGAGAGAGAGGAGAGAGGAGAGGAGGCTAGCGAGCGAGAGAGAGAGAGAGAGAGAGAGAGAGGAGAGAGAGAGAGAGAGAGAGAGAGAGAGAGAGAGAGAGAGAGAGAGAGAGAGAGAGAGAAGAGAGAGAGGAGAGAGAGAGAGAGAGAGAGAGAGAAGAATATGCATTGATTTGACCTTTCAATACTTGCGCTTTTCCTCTTCCTCCTCCCACTTTCTTCTACTCCTCAACCTTGAATTTTCTTTTACTCTAGCCTAACACTTACGTAGTCCCCCCACCCCTCATTCACCCTCACATCCGTATCCTGTACCTCCAGACTTCCCCTTCCCTTGCATCATGTGTACTCTTTAAGATTTGATATATATTATCTTTCAGGAATATACATATACAAATACATATATAGAAAATCATATATTTACACATATATATATATTATATATATATATATATATATATATATATATATATATATATATATATATATATATATATATATATATATATATATACTATATATATATATTAGGGTGGTCTTCATATATATGGTAAAATTTCGAAATAACAATTCCTTAGGTCTCAGTCCATCATTAGTTTTTTTTGAGGCTAGAATGCATGTATATAAAATTTGGATTGATTAAAACTACATTTGGAGGTGTCACACGAGGCCATTCCAAGTCCCCCTCATGCGTTTAAGATGCAGCGAGTATTAGCCTTTAAAAGAGGGGGTATTGTGGGGGCCCATAACCCACTCATTGTTGACCGGTTTCTGTGGACATCAGGGAGACCTTTGTAGCAAATGGGAACCTCTTTTGGTGCTCCTCAATGACTTGCAAGAGGAACTGATGCTGTTCTTCGTTCTTGGTGAGGAGGGCATTATACTCTTGCATTAGGGCGACTCCTCTCTCTGCAAAATCGTTGACCACCTTGATGTTCTGAAAGGTCTTGCTTGCCGCTCCCAATTCTGGCAGATCCTTCCACTTTTCTGGATCCTGATGAAGGAACTTATGTGACACCCCAAAGTTGTCAAGAAGCTTGATGGAGCTACTAGTGACAAAATCTGCCAGAGTCTTTCTTTCATTATTTATGGGTGTCGGATCCAGTTGTATACGAGGAGGAGTATTTTCTTGACCCTTATCTTTCAAGGCTGAAACCATGGCTCTCTTCACATCAGCAGGCACTTGTGAATCAAAGAGGCCCAAAATCACCAAATTCTCACTAAGATACAAGAGATGACGGCAAAATGTCTTGGTGGTGTGCTTCCCACAGGTATATTACCATAATAGTAGGGCAGCTTAGCACCGAATTTCAAATGGATGGGGACATGCCGGATAAAAGCACCAAAATTTTATCAGGCAATCTTCAGGGTCCCCGCTATGATTCTATAACCGGCGCCAAGCGGTAGGACCACTCTTATTTGAAATTTTTCATTATTTGTGAGAAAAAAAAATTGAAAATTTTGGGAATTTTTTTTTTTTAGTTTTTGGGACAAAATGTTTTTTATATTGCAGAAATGAGAAATATAGTCTTTTCCGATCATTTTGGTGTAATTGTTTTTAAAATCGAACATCTAGAAGTATTTTAAAACAATATTTGAAAATTAGGTGTCTCGGGTGCATTTCCTCAATTTTTTTTAAACGTTCTAATTAACGTAGGTCACCGGGTATTCAAAAACACAATTTTCGTTATCATTTTTTATTTCGTAATCGCGTGGTCGAGTAGCGGTTAACATAGTGAATCGCGTAGTCTAATTAATTCGGAGCCTGCCTTAACAACATACGAAAATCAAGAAAAATGGATACTCTTTCAGACCGTGCGTATATTCACCCAACATGGTGCAAAATTACTTCTCGGCTAAGCTATTCACATTGGCAGCTGCATAGTTCGGTGCACTTCCACTGCGCCTTCTTGCATGAGCATCGTCCTCCGCACGTGGCGCTTTTGCAGCCACACTTGACCAGTTCGCTGCAGGCCTGAGATGCTACAGGCAGGTTGGACCACACAGGACGCCAGGTCTTCGTTGCACTCTCTAGAGTCCATCCAAAGCCCTCTGGGGTTGGAGGCTTCTGCTCACATTGATCACTGGTTGCCCAGATTCCAGCTTGGTAGACTGCGCGCAGTGTGTGCTGCAGAAGGGCTTCTTGGCGTTGGGAGAATCTTTTCCATTGGCCTGTTCTTCTGTGAGAAGAGTTCCCTACGTGCCTCGTTCACAGAGTCCAAGTTGCTCGTCTTATTGTAGATGATCACGGTGAAGCGGCTCGAGCAACTGGAATTGCTTGCAGTTCACTGTCACAGTCATGTAAGGGTGATTCATGAAGTTGTTGAAGGCCTCCGTCACCTCCACGTAGGCATTCCAAGCCTCCCATGCTGATTTCTTCCCTTTGCCGAAGAAAGCGGAAGTTGTGTCGCAGCCCGTGAAACTGTGGAACATAGGCAATGCCGTTGACCTATCTTTTCCCAGAGCATGGCATATGGCATTGATATCCAGGTACATGAAGTTCTTTCCAGTTCCAAATGCTACCCAGATGGCTGCATCTGATGCTGGCTGGTCAGGGAATGGTACTTTCCTATCAGTATGGCAACGACGTCTGTGTCGACAGTGCGTACCAAACAGTTGGTGCATCCCTTGTCCAGCGCATCTTTCAGGTGAACAACAATCCTTGTATCGGCCTCTTCGTGGTCACATCGTGGCATGGAGTGGTCTGAACCTCTGCTGATTACATTTGTGCCTGATGTTATGAAGACCCCCTTTCCGTCTGGCCAGTCACTGGAGCCGACTTTGTCTGAAAGGAACTGGAAAAGCTCCTCCTTGTTTGTGGGATCCCGGAGGAAGTCGGGCTAGTTGCTGGGCACCTTCGTTGGACCACCGACCTTTCTTCGTACACCTTTCCCCCTTTTCTCTCTAGTTGACTCCTTGATACTGCTGGCAATGTAGCTGTCCCAGACCACATCGACTCTTCTGCAGGATTCAAGAAGCTTCAGGATGTGGGGGATGAAGACCTCATTAGCGTAGTCATTGAATGTGGTAACATTAGTAAGAGGAAGCAGATACATCACAGCAGCACCGTCGAGTATTCTTGCATCCAGAAACGGCGGGGGTTCCTTCTGAGAGTTTTGTGTTTCTTCCACAAGGATACCAATGAGGTCTGACTTCTTTCCTTGGCGCAGTGTTCCTCTTTCAGATAGAGAAGAGGGGTGCGGATGATTTTCATGTTGGAAGAAGGTTCCCATATCTGTATCCCTGTTCTGAGCAACTATGTACAGACGAGAGAAGAGGGACACATCATCTTTCAACAGGGAAACACCATCTGACTGCTTCCTCTTCCCCTTGGATGATGATCTGAAGAGAGGCAATGAGTTCCTCTTCACAGGCTCATGGATGGACTGCCTTCGTTCAGTGATGATAGCCTCGTTGTAGCTGTCGTACTGAGCCTGTTCCACTTCTTCTATGGTTTGCACAGTGTTGGCCACAGATTCTCCAATCACACGCCGCGTGTCGAGTGCAATCAGCTCGCTTCCTTCCTCTAGGAACGGGTTGCTCATCTCGTTGATAACTTGAATAAGGCCCAGTGTTTGCTCGTGAAATGTCTTCTGCGCAGACAGACCTTCTTCGTGGTGCTGGCGTTCTTCTTCTGAGATGGCAGTGTACTCCCGCTCAAACTCAGTGAGAATGCGTGCCTGCTCAGGTCCGGCGATCATCCACTTCTTGAAGGCTGTTGGGTTTTCAGGATCGTTCGGATCGTTTGGCGCCGGTTCTAGAATTGAAGCTTAGATGCTGAGGAAATGCACCCGAGACACCTAATTTTCAAATATTGTTTTAAAATACTTCTAGATGTTCGATTTTAAAAACAATTACACCAAAATAATCGGAAAAGACTATATTTCTCATTTCTGCAATAAAAAAACATTTTTTCCCAAAAACTAAAACAAAAAAAATTCCCAAAATTTTCAAAAAAAAATTTCACATATAATGAAAAATTTCAAATAAGAGTGGTCCTACCGCTTGGCGCCGGTTATAGAATCATAGCTGGGACCCTGAAGATTGCGTGATAAAATTTTGGTGCTTTTATCCGGCATGTCCCCATCCACTACCTAAGCTGCCCCACTATAAGTCATTAGCTTGTAAAGAAAATGAAGGTCATTGGCAGGGGCTTTTATAGCTAAAGGGGCTTCAAACCAGGTCTTTACATACAGTTGAACAACAAAGGCTACAAATTTCCTCAAACCTTTTATTTCTGGTCCTGTCAGCTTGAACTGTTTATGAAACAGCAGAATTTTTATGGCATATATCACGAGGTTATAGGTTCTTCAATTGGGACATGCAGAAAGTTATCATCACCTCTACTTCAGAAGATGTGAATTGGTCTTGTACAGTCTTTGGATGTTCACCTCGGTCATGAACATCGAACTGATATTTTGCAATGGACTTCCACATTTGTTGAAATCTCTTAAAGATATGGATATCTGGACCAGACGAAGCTGCACCCATGAATCAGAGAAGGTTGCCTCAGCTACCAACTCCATGATGTGGTGGCGACAAGCAAAATGGATAAGGTTCCGGCCCATTTTCTTTCCTAAGAGTTTGCAGGCTCCATTTGCATGGCCAGTGTTGCTGGATGTGATATCAAATGAAAGTCCCACGACACGGTCTGTCAAATCTTCCAATTAATCAAACACTGCTTGTGCTATAGCATCTCCTTTACCAGTAGTAAGCTGTGGAACTCCCAACAGCTTAGTTGTCTGTCCTCCAGATACAAGAATAGGAAGACGATCCACCTTCACTTTTCCAGTCAGACTGGGGACCACTTGACCATTCCAATGGACCACCAGTTTTTAGTTTACTTTGAAAGCAGCCTTAACCACTAATGAGATCTCTTTTCGCCTGGCTAAGCGACCTCGATGAATGGAGCTTCTGTTGATGGCCAGTCCCCCAAGGTTGTGACCTAAGGTAGATGCTCTTACAGCTAAAATATAGGTTGCCTTTCTGTCACTTGCTTTAGTCCTGGCCAGAGCAGCAGCAACCTCTGGTGAGATTATGTTAACAGGTCGAGTACATTGACGTTTTATTGGAGATGGCGTGCATGATTCACTGCTACTACCTGATGAATGTTGTTCCAGGTCTACCTTTGCATACCTTTCCTTCTTTAACTTTTCTTCCTCCAGTTTCCGCTCATCCGATCTCTTCCTACGCTTGTGAATTCGATCTTCCTTTAATGCCAAAGGAATATCAACTCCACCCATGTATCCTCGCTCTTCCTTCTCTCGTTGAGTCTGAAGAAATTCTCGATCTGCGTCAATTTTAATCATTGCCATAACTTGAGCATGGGCAATGTCAAAAAGGTCAGCAAATGAATCTTGAAAAGCAGTTTCTTTAGCAGTTTGTGGGACTGATCGTCTATTTTTTCTTTTCAGTAACTTTCGCCAAGTCTCAAACAATTTCTCCACTTTTTCTCGGACGTGAAAGTCTGCTGATGTTGGAATCCGTACTTTTTTCCATAGGTCAAATACTTCTGTTCCTGTTACCTTTGCTGCTTCTCGAACTGAAAGCTTTCTTCCCTTGTGCAGGAAAAAAAGTGTCTCAGGACATTACCATTGGAGGGCAGCTTCCTCGCACTAATTTTTACCAGTGGCCATTTACCTGTGACTGAAATTATGGCATTAACTGCAGAGCTCTAATACAACTGTGTAATTGATGCTTACATTCCTTTGAATCTGCTCGCCTGATTAGTATTCTATCCCAGATAGGCTAGGATATGATCGTATAAACTGATCGAGAACGTAGATGTGAAAGAAACAACGTTTTACAACGGCTACAACAACAGTTTATTGTTATATATATGATTCAAGTAGGACATATAAAGATTGTAAATGACGTACGGATAAGATAAATAGGTAATATGAAATTAAACCATATGGGTAGCTGAGATGAAATCAAAGCATATATACTAACTTATACAACAACATTTTCTAGGCCAAACATTAAGCTTTTGACAAATCATTATCCCCTATCTGAAGCAGTATGGCAATCAGTAGAGCACAATCAAAATATTTAGTTGGAAGGTGTTATTTGCACGGTTCCAACGGACACACTACCAAAAGGTCAATAGGAAATCGTTTTTACCGTCGGTAGGGAACATTAACCCCCATGTGACGACAGTAAATATTATCCCATCGAGTAAAAATTTCAAGCAGCGTAATGAATCATTACATGGAACAAATCTAGGGGGTGAGACATTTTGAAAGTCAACTTTTGGTTTTGAGGACCACCCTAAAATATATATATATAATATATATAATATATATTATATATATATATATATATATATATATATATATATAATTAATATATATATATATATATATATATATTATATATATATATATATATATATATATATATATATATATATATAATATATATATATATATATATATATATATAAATATATTTATGTATATATTATTTATAAATATATATAGTATATATATATATATATATTTATATATAAATATATATAGTATATAATTATATATATATATATATATATATATATATATCTATATATATATATATATATATATATATATAATATATATTAGGGTGGCACTTATTTGATGGGAATTTAGATTTTTCGGAATTTAATACGGGACGGGCGGTCGAAGTGTTCCATTTGCCCGAAGAACAACGTATGTAAAGATCTGTCTAGAAATATTACTATTTAGGGGTCGCGCAATGAGGTTGAAGTTTATCATTTTCTGTAAGAATTGAACATTTTCTATGTGCCGATATAGGTCATTTTCAAAATTAGTTGTCACTAACAGATTTGAATGTTACATTATTTGAGGTCATACACGTAGTTGTAAGCACGTTTAATTTCACAGCGTTGATTCTAAGTCCCCCTCTTCTTCAGTACTAGCCCCTCTAGGGTGGGCGCCCATCTCCCACTCATTGTTGCCTAGTTCACAGTCACTGTGTACTTTCGGACGTCGGGGTATTTCCTCCGGTGTTCCTCCACGATTTGGAGAAGGAACTGCCTCTGCTCTTCGTTCTTGGTGAGGGCCAGGTTGACCTGCATCAGGGCGACGCCTCGCTCAGCGAAGTCGTTCACACTGCGCAGTTCCTTGACGGAGGCGGCGGCGGCGGTGTATCCCGGATTTTCGGGGCGCGCCGTTGGGTCGACTGCCAGAAGACCCGCATCCAACCCAAGGATCTCGAAGAAGGACGGCGTGACAGACGTCACAAAACTTGCAACAGTTTTCTTTGCCAGATCAATGGATGTAAGCTCGACCGTTGCTCGTCGAAGAGGGTCGTCGGAGCCCTCTTCCTCCTGCAGAGTCCTCACCATCTCCCGTTTCGTCTCAATGGCCAGGTGATCGTCAAAGAACGCAAGAGAACTCTCCTCTCGCTCAAGTACCAGAGATGGCACCCAAAGACCGTTGCCGTCGCCATGGCCACTGCTTTGTCGGGGTATCAATCATTGGGGGCATTAGCCGGGGGGCGCGTCGCCTCGCCAACCCTACGACGCCACTCCCTGGGGTCACCACGCGCGAGTTTCCATGCAGGCTCTTTTTCCATACCAAGCAGCTCTCGACAAGAAACATCAACTTGCCCCAGCCACGAGCCTTGTGGGCGCCCCCTTCGCCTCCTCCACGCCGGATTGTCTCTTACAGATACAACCCGATGGGAGGGATCGGTTTCAGGGTAGCGTGCCACATGCCCATATAGCCGAAGTTGGCGTTGACGGACTATGCAGGTAATAGGCCTCGATTCAGTCTCACGGTGCAATCGTTGATTTGACACGTAATCATCCCAGCGATACCCCATGATTCTGCGAAGACACTTATTACCAAAGGCATCGATTCGTCTCTTCAAGTCGCTATTTAGTGTCCATGTCTCACAACCATATAGTAAGACAGGGATCACAAGCGACTTGAAGATCCGGATCTTTGTCCTCCTGCATAGGTACCGACAACGCCAAATAATCCCGCTGAGCGAGTCCATAGCACCGTGGGCTATGCCAATCCGCCGTAAGACTTCTTGACGTGACCCGCCGTCATTATGGACTGCGCTACCAAGGTATGTGAAACTTTCCAAGATCTCAATGTCCTCACCGCACGCATGAATAGACTGTACTGCTTCATCTAGTAAGTCTCCAAACACCTGGACCTTGGTCTTAAGCCAGGAGACCTCAAGTCCCAAGGGCTTTGCCTCCCCGTGCAGCGCCTCGAGAGCCATCACCAGGACCTCCAGCGACTCAGCAAAGATTACTGCATCATCGGCAAAAACAAGATCTTGGTGTTACCGACGGATGCTCCGCAATCACTTTGATCTACAGCTTTGTCCAATACCCAGTCCATACAAGCGTTGAAAAGTGATGGGGCAAAGACGCACACCTGCCTCACTCCTGTATTAACAGGAAAGCTGGATACACCTGCCCCACACTTCACAGCACTCTCAGTCCCAGAATACAGACCGGTTATCAAACCAATAGTCCTTGCAGGAATCCCGCGAAGTCGCAGAAGATCCCAAAGTGACTCACGATGCACTGAGTCAAACGCCTTCTTGAGATCAACATATAGTTCAGTCATATTAGGACAATTTTGACCAAAGTTTGGAAAAAAGTAGGGGAGAGATGAAAATTGGTGGGTACCTTCCTAAATTTCTCTGATCATCATCTTGAAAGTCCTCATAATTCCCACTGGAGTATTTGCCGCTAGAGGACCAAATCCAAGACGACTGCCATTTCTACAAAATACGAGATATTTTTGCTTGTGCACACAGTAGAAAGGTGTTTTTGGTGATGAAACTTAGGTGTGACTATAGTTTAGAACAGTTTTTGAATAAAAAGACAACATAGCTGACAATAAAGCTCTTTATTATTAACATTAAATATTTTCAGATGCTAGGTTGCCACATATCGCTATGAACGTCATTTAACCTTATATTTTTTCTTTCTTTTGAGTGTGCTGGCTGGTGGATCTGCTAGACTTAAAGATTCACTGTCCTGTTCAACAAGGGTCACTTCTTCATCACTGTTTTCAGCTTCAGTTTGTCCATGATTATTGTGATTTTCATCTTGCGGCACACCATCCTCGTCATTATCTAGCACTTCAGAATTGCTGCATCCGCTGCCGCGACAGTAGCCGCATACCTGGGAACACTGAATGCCAGCTTTTCTGCAACTGCAACCACGTTCGCAACCACATTTACAGTTACACGAGATCAAATTCAAAAGAGCTTCAGTAGCAGGTGGTTGGCGTGTGAGAACTGGGCGTAGCTGGCCACTGACCAAGTCTCAACCACACTCAGTTGGTGGTAGGTCACGCCCTAGCCAGAGTTGAACTTTATGATAAGCACGTTAAGAGTGTTCTTTTGCTGCTGCTGATGTTGGTGGAAGTGCTGCAAGTTGAATTTTATTGTGAACTGGACATTTTGCAACAGCTTTCGTGAAACATTGGTGCCTCTGTTTGTTCAAGGAAGACGTTCCCTTTGCAGCTCCATACAAGGCCAATAGGAATTCTTCACCAGCTGCTGCGACTGCCTTGACAGACGAATTGGCTCCATTGAAAACCTGCACACTTTATCCAATTCTGGATGTTTTCGGAACAGGTTGAATGACTTTTTCTTGCCTTGTCTGTAAAGAGCCGAAGTCGTATCACAACCTGTCATTGCGTGCAAAAAACACGTATGGCAGAGATAATAGCATGGTTAAAGACTTCACACTTGCGTTCTCTGTCCTCTACATTTCCCTTTTTCCATTTATTTATCATATTATCTTATTATTATCTTATTATTATTATTATATTATCATATTATCATCCATGAATGCTTTCAAAGTATCAGGGACAACACTGTTAACATCCTTAAAAGAAGCATCTGCAGGTGCACAGGACTCTGTTTCGTATGCCATATCACGTATATCTTCCTTTATTATTGCAGCAGCTGTCTTTACGACTCTTAAACGTTCCTCATAAGGGTCCCCAGATTTATGTGTGTACCAAGCATCGCTCAAGACCTTGAAACCAGTATCCCGGAAACATACCACAGGTTTCTTTCCATGAAGAGATGTGATGATGACATCGTCACCAAAATGGTCTTTGAGTTTTTTTCTTAATGTTTTTTCAGACCATACATTGGTACCACCAGGAAGGTACTCTTCGAGCTTCAGGAGGAGCTTCTCAACAGAATATTGGCATTCATCATTTTCTTGGAGAAACATATAAAGGCGACCAAATGCAGAAGACAGTTGCTCATCTTCCGGGCGACCCCGTTTATTACTGGATAGAAATTTGAAAAACTTCCTATAACAACTGTTGTGGTATCTGGCATCAACAGATACCAAATCAATGACCCTATGCAGGCGCTCTTTAACTGTTTGGCCCCATTCGTCATTCCGTGTATTTGCTGCATTAATGATAGATGATTTGCATGATGTTCGCACCTCGTATGTGTCCCGTTTTTCTACTGGTTTCTTATTATCAGCACACACATCTCATTCTTCAGCGCAGAACAGACAGTGAGTTTTGAAGTTAAATGGAATTTGTGATGATCTGAGAGACTTCACAGCTTTCTTTGGAGAAGACTGAAGCACATATTTAATGGTAGATTCTCTGGTGTAACTCTTACGGCAGGCCACATGGACACAAACTTAAGTGAGACCTTGCAGTTTTTCAGCAATACCATCTTGTCTCCGCAAGCTGCTACATATGATGGCATCCAACCCCTTTCTGACAGTCACTGTTTCTCCTTGTGAGAGGTCTTTCTCACACAAAATACAGCTGTTCTGCTCATCCATAATGCTCTGTCACAGGCGATACCTCTCGATTACCTGAAACAAAAGGAAAGCAAATTTTTGTTAGAAGCCAAATTGGATTTTTTTGCAACTATGTGAAATACAAAAGTGTTACTTTTTTGTTAGTGTGTAATGAATTCCTTGACCCCTGAAATGTATATTGTGAAACCAAAAACACTTTTCTACTGTGTGCACAACCAAAAATATCTTGTATTTTGTAGAAATGGCGGCCATCTTGGATTTGGTCCTCTAGCGGAAAATAATCCAATGAGATTCACAGGGACTTTTACTATGATGATGAGGTAGTATTCAGAAATGCACCCTCCAAATTTCATTTCTCCCCTATTTTATTCCGACCAAATGTCCTAATTTGACTGAACTAATAGGCTGCAAGCATCCCCTGTCGAAACTCACGTCGGCGTTCCACCAGGACACGAAGCGCTAGGATACGGTCCGTTGTTGACTTACCAGGCGTGAACCCAGACTGCTGAGGTTTCTGATGCTTCAGCAGATGACTGCCGATCCGTGTCAGCGATAGACGGGCAAGCACCTTGCCTGGTACGCTGAACAGTGTAATACCGCGGCAATTGTTGCAGTCCTGACGGTCCCCTTTCCCTTTCCAGATAGGGACGACCAGCCCCCTTTTCCAGTCAGGAGAAATGATACCTGATTGCCACACGGCAGTCAGGACAGCATGCAACCCGCGGATCATGGCCTCACCCCCAGCTATGAGGAGCTCCGCTATGATATTACAAACACCAGCTGCCTTTCCATCCCTCAACTTAGCTACAGCCTCTCTGACTACGTCAAGAGAGGGTGCGGTTTCGTCAATGGGAGGTTGGCATCCACTGCCCGTAATCCAGTGGTGTGAAGCTGCTCAGTTGGAGGGTCCACCGTGAGTGGTGGGTAGGACACCAACATCTTGAGCAGTTGGAGGTCTCGTGCCGGGCCCGCAGTCGGGGATGTCACACGGAACCAAGACGACACGTACGTCAAGACGGTGAAAGCAGCGAGGCGTCAAATTCCAGATTTCTCTCCTGCAGTGAAGCGGAACTGATCTGGATAGCGGAACAGGTAGATATTGATGGCGTAAATTATTTTTACCGTGCGTAAGGGCACCAGGTGTAATGATGACGGACGCTTACCATAAGACCCGTGGAACCAAGTTTCCGCCTAAAAGTGTATAACTACTCCTAAATATTATCGGATTGAGCTGAAATTTGACATGCAAGTAGTGCTGTCAAAATCAATGGGGGTAGTCGGAAGAAACTTTTTGCGTAAAACAAGCCCTTAATGAGTAATAAGCGTAAACTACTCCTAATTATTGTCGGATTGAGCTGAAATTCGACATGCAAGTAGTGCTGTCAATATCAACGGGGGTCTGTTAAACAAACTTATTGCATAAAACAAGCCCTTAATGAGTAATTCACGTAATGAGTTAATTGGCTGGAACGTGGCTCGCTGTCGCGTTCCAGCCGCAAGAAC
>JACEEZ010003455.1:141998-179498 GCA_016584305.1 Chionoecetes opilio | reverse complement strand
ACATAATATTGGTTAAAAAAAAATGTAGACTAGCTGGATAAGGTGCAGAGAGTGATCATACCGCGTTTTAAATAAAGGTTTTAACAAGGAAGACTGGAATAACTATTGGAAAGGTGAGAGAGAGAAAAATAATGTAATCGCGATGTCCAATGCAGCAAAGGGACAGGTGCGAGGGGAAGAGAGGAACCTGTTAATGAGAGATAATGGAAAAACAATACAGCATGACTACAATACAGGAAAGACCACATGTTCCAATGATGCGAGGAAAATCAGCTTCCCAAACCGAACCCTTGATATCGGGGAGGGGATGAAGGCAGAGCTGGCGTGACCGCGTACATCCGTGACCTCAAAACAAGTTGGACCAAAACAGATAATGGAGGCTGAACAACACGAGATTACACCAAATCCTATGCACTGTAACCAGGTAAATACAGGTATATATTTAGACGCACACACACATACACACACATACACACACTTACACACACGAACAAGCACACACACGCACACCCACCCACCCACCCACACCCACACACACACACACACACACACACACACACACACACACATTTTTTGATATCGATGAAATTCTAGCTAAAAAAATATATTTATCTTTTCATTTGAAGTATGAAATAATCAATGACCCATACATTTTAAGTCATATTGTAATAACAAACTATTTTTTTCACTTTATGCGTCTAGGAGCCACATGGCAGACGTGCTTGTAAGCTTAGGCCTGAAGCTGGCTTGAAAACCACCAGAATCACAGGTAAGTAAATCATCAGTACTAAAAATAAAAAACCTAATTTTGATATTATAAAAAAAGTTACGTAGCAAAAATGTCTATTAGTTCATTGATTACATCCTTCCATTCATTAATATGATTGTGATTGGTACCAGTTGGAGGTAACAGTAAAGGACTTTGACTCGACTGCCAATTAAAACATATTTATATATAACAGAACTGAGTTACCTTACCTACAAATTTAGAGAGCGAGAGAATATATATGAATAGATAGATATACATTGGAAATCGAGTTACTTGATTTATATTATGTTTTTTTGCTGACACCATGGCTTGTTTTATGATATTGAATCGATTAACGTAGCAGCTTAAGGGACGAAAAAAAAGTGAGTTAACTGACCCACCGAGGACTGCAAGTAAATATGGGGAAATTTAAGAGAATAGGCGAACATGGAGAGACTAAGATGGGATTAGAGAGATAAAGATATATATATATATATATATATATATATATATATAAAATATATATATATATATATAATAATATAATATATAAATATAAGAGAGAGACGAGAGAGAGAGAGAGAGAGAGAGAGAGAGAGAGAGAGAGAGAGGAGAGAGAGAGAGAGAGAGAGAGAGAGAGAGAGAGAGGAGAAAGAGGAAGAAGAGAGAGAGAGAGAGAGAGAGAGAGAGAGAGAGAGAGAGAGAGAGAGAGAGAGAGAGAGAGAGAGAGAGAGAGAGAGAGAGAGAGAGAGAGAGAGAGAGAGAGAGAGAGAGAGAGATGCACATACAGACAAAAAAGCAAAAAGACAGACAGATAAACAGAAGGACAGATTGAAAGAGAAAAATACATAAGACAAAAGGAGATGATATAAATAAGGTAAATTAAACAAATGGAGGGATGGAGGAGGAAAGAGAGAAATACATGAAGAGGAAAAGAAGCGAGGTTTGAAGAATAAATTGGAAAACAAATGAAAACTATATGGGAATTAAGTATATAAATAAATTATAAAGGGATAAAGGAAAATTATTAGTATTAAAGGAAAAACGAATGGTGAGATGAAAGAGGGAAATTAAATGGGAAAGAAAAAATTCACAGATAAATAATGAGAAAATATATAGCCAGAAATAGGAACTACATGTAAGGGAGACACAATTAAAGAAAATACAAAATGTGGAGAGAATGAACTAGGGATTGTAAGAATATTGAACGAAAAGAGGAATAGATAAGTGAGGAAAGTGTTGACCCAATTTGTAATCCTTAGCATTGAGAGGAATATTTAGAACATAAAAAAGTAGAAACAGTTACAGGCAAGGGTAAATTACGTAAGACATGCAAATGAGAAAGAAGGGTGACAAAGTGAAGGGAGGACGATAGGAGAGGAGGGAAGGGTAGAAAGAAGAAAAGGGAGGAAAAGTGATGTGGTAGCCTTAAAAATCCGGAACATTTTCACGTCTCATTCTTCTAGTTCATTAGAGTCACTTTTCAGCCTTATATCCCTCTTTTCACCTCCCATTAATCTCACACACCTGACCCCCTCACCCTCCTCCATTAGCCCCCTCACTCACCCCTGATTAAACACACACCTCTTCCTTATCTTTACTCTTCCACCTCAACCCCATACCCTCCAACCCAATGATGCAACAATCACCGACATATATCTACGCCAGTAACTAATACCACCACCTCCACTACTACTACATTTTTTTTTACATTGGAGCCTTGTTTGACCCTGCACATTCTAGAGGGTCGTGATCTCGGTCACCCTCGCCCATTCGTGGCACAGCCTAGATTTTTATAGTGATTTTTATAGTCTTAGGTGATCCCGTTTTCTGTGATGTTCGGACTCAAGTCAGGCTCATGCTGCCACTTGGTGTTTCCCCCGCCGTACTTGTAGTCGCAGTCAAAAGAACAAGTATTAGTCTAGGGGCCAAAACTGAGAAGTGTCTTTAAAATCGACTTTCGTGTTACCCATGCGGTAACAGCTTCATAATATACCAACTGAAAGGAAAGTTTGTCTACTTTTCAAATCTGGCAATTAAAATTTCGAAATCGTGTAGCTTCATGGTGATTTTTTGGTTACCATGACAACCACATTCCATATTTCAGACCAACATGTTTAGTCTAGTAGTCCAGTGGACCCCACGTGCACCCCCTGGACAATCTAATGAGAACTACCTTTTTAGATGCACAAATATGTCTAGAAAACAAAAACCAATGTTAACACTGTCAACTAATGTCCCATGGGGTTCGTATGGCGGCCATCGTCGATCGCGAAATATTTGACTCTCGAAATTACCAAAATTTCCATAAAATCACAATTAATGTAGTTACAAATTAAATTTTGGTGCCCACGTGACAAGAATAACATGGCCTATTGTAATAAGAACAATTAATGCAGTAATTGGTACAAGTGTAGTCATAGAAAGGCAAAAACCTAAAAATAGGCGGAAAAATTACTTCGGTTTCGCCGACAACTTTCAACATAAATGACAATAACTTCTCTAATATACAACATACTGGTCAGTTTAACATGTCAAAATCATCGTCTATTATTCCCCCATCTAATGCAGTCAAACAATTGACATAAATCTATGATTATCATACACTAATTGTTACCAATGTAACCCAACCCCCTAGTGAAACTTTACTTACATCAAATATATACATTCGATAAAACTTAGTTTTTATTAACATTTTACCAGTTAATCATGGGCAACTAGATAATACAACTTAGTATTGCTCAGTTGCCATTTGTAAACACTGTTTTGCTCCATATGTCATGTCATATATGTATATATATATTGTATATATATGTTTGTTTCTCATACAATACTGTATTGATCATGTGTATTGCTAACCTGTATACGATGTCAATTAATACTACTTTCCTTCTCTTTAGATGCATCGGTAATAGTGATAGTGTAGATGGTATGTCAGTGACCTAACATTCTGTGTGGTACATCCGTAGTTCTTTCTGGTGGTGGAATATAACTGAACTAAATCATGGCTAGCACGAGGAAACGAAAAAGCGACAAAATATCATCCAGATCTAAAAACCCTAAATGCCCATCATGTATCGTACACGCAATAGACATCCGAGACTATGGTCCCTTGACATCTTTCAGAAATGTGAGAGGGAACCCAGATGAAAAATTAGCATATCTACATGAAATCCGTGAAAATCGAATGGCTGAACCACTCAATTCACCTCGCCGTATGGAAGCAGTGTGTGCTCATATACCAGAGACTTTCGAAGGCGTTGACTTGTAGATGATAGGATACCACAGACCATGTTACCAGCGCTTCACAGCAAACTTACATCGCTTGAATGATTCGACCGTAGCATCTATGTCCACAAAGCATCACTCTCCGCGCAAACTGTCATCTGCTGAGAGTTCCCAACTATTCCCACCTGAATGTATGTTCTGCGAGAAGTTTGAAATAAAGGTATCTGGAAAAACCGAGAGACCCATCAAATTCCTATCATGGAAACACAAAGAGCCTGCTTGGAAAAGCATCGAGTCCCAGGCCCTTGAACTGGGAAAGACTCGTCTATACCGACAGGTGGAAGGAAAGGACTTATTTGCCGTTGAAGCACAGTTCCATTCCGAATGCAGAATGTCCTTCACCACGGAGTATCGAAATCACATCCGGGCACAAGAGCGAGAGGAGAACCGTAAAGTAGACACTGATCATATAGGGCTGCTTATAGGGCTGCTGCCCATAACGCAGCCTTCAACTTGGGATCAGGATTTAACTCTCTGTTATTTGTAATTATACCAAATGTCAATTACTCACTTCTACTGACAGCGTAACTAGCTGCCCTACATCACTTGTTAAAGTTTAATAGAAAGGAAACATTGTTTTCTGACTTTTCTCGAATGTTTGTATTTGACAACATAAAGTTTCACTAGGGGAGTGAGCAGCATTGGTAACAATTAATGTATGATAGTTATATATGTATGTCAATTGTTTGACTGCATTAGATGGGGGAATAATAGACGATGATTTTGATATGTTAAACTGACGACCAGTATGTTGTATATTAGTGAAGTTATTGTCATTTATGTTGAAAGTTGTCGGCGAAACCGAAGTAATTTTTCCGCCTTATTTTAGGTTTTTGCCGTTCCATGACTAAACTTGTACCAATTACTGCATTAATTGTTCTTATTACAATAGGCCATGTTATTCGTGTCACGTGGGCACGAAAATTAAATTTGTAACTACATTATTTGTGATTTTATGGAAATTTTGGTAATTTCGAGAGTCAAATATTTCGCGATCGACGATGGGCACCATATGAACCCCATGGGACATTAGTTGACAGAGTTAACGTTGATTTTTGTTTTCTAGACATATTTGTGCATCTAAAAAAGTAGGTCGCATTAGATTGTCCAGAGGGTGTACGTGGGGTCCATTGGACTATAGACTAAACATGTTGGTCTGAAATATGGAATGTGGTTGTCATGGTAGCCCAAAAATCACCATGAAGCTACACGATTTCGAAATTTTCATTGCCAGATTCGAAAAGTAGACAAATTTTCCTTCCAGATGGTATATTATGAAGCTGTTACCGCATGGGTACCACGACAATTATTTTTTCAGCCCTTGGCCCTTAGACTATATGCTGCATGCGGATTTCTTCGGTCACTCGACGATGGATTTGACAGTTGCTCATTGGTGGGACTTAAACTCGGGGTCTTCTGCTTACTTACCAGGCTCTTGTCGACCGCATTAAAGAATGTCGAAAGAGTTGCCCCTCTATGATATAGAGAATATATATATATATATATATATATATATATATAATATTATATATATATATATATATATATATATATATATATATATATATATATATATATATATATATATATATATATATATATAGTCTCTCTCTCCCTCTCTCTCTCCTCTCTCTCTCTCTCTCTCTCTATATATATATATATATATATATATATATATATATAGAGAGAGAGAGAGAGAGAGAGAGAGAGAGAGAGAGAGAGAGAGAGAGAGAGAGGAGAGAGAGAGAGAGAGAGAGAGAGAGAGAGAGAGAGAGAGAGAGAGAGAGAGAGAGAGAGAGAGAGAGAGAGAGAGAGAGAGAGAGAGAGAGAGAGAGAGAGAGAGAGAGAGAGAGAGAGAGAGAGAGAGAGAGAGAGAGAGAGAGAGAGAGAGAGAGAGAGAGAGAGAGAGAGAGAGAGAGAGAGAGAGAGAGAGAGAGAGAGAAATAATTTAGCTGCAATGCGATGATGAGCTAAAAGCTAGTTACAAAATCCTCATATTGTTTAAGTTCTACAAACTTTACATAAGCCCTGATGAATTTTTTATATTGAGGAGACATGCACTGAAATTTGCATCTGTGTTCGGAACAACTTACTGCTGCGAGCAGTTCTTTTCAGAGCTTACTCTCGCAAAGAGTCGACTGCTCTCCAGACTGACCGACGCAAACCTGGAAAAGCAGTTGCGAGTAGTAACATCTTCAATACCAGCTGACATCACACGTCTCACCAAAGAAAAGCAGTTCCAGCCATTGCACTAGAGGTAAGTTAAATGTTTGAATAAAAGGATTTTCTTTTTGAATAAAAGGATTTTTCCTGATTTCTAAATTCATAATTTTGTATGGCCCGCAAATAATGTTATGAATTATATATATATACTAGCCGCAAAGCCGCCCTTCGGGCGGACTTTTTGGCTAGCTCCTGCGGAGGGCTATTGGTGGGCCTTCGGCCCACCAAACACAGACTCTCCAGATAGCCCCTTCTAACTTTCATGAAATCATGGATGTAGAAATGTATATTAACGCCAACCCATTCACATCACCCCCAATCCATTCACTCACCCATTACCCATCACCCCCCACCCATTCACTCACCCATTACTCATCACCCCCCACCCATTCACTCACCCATTACCCATCACCCCCCACCCATTGACTCACCCATTACCCATCACCCCCCACCCATTCACTCACCCATTACCCATCACCCCCCACCCATTCACTCACCCATTAACCATCACCACACACCCATTCACTCACCCATTACCCTACATCAAGGTTTCCTCAATTCTCGCAAGCCACTTTTTTTCCACAATTCTCGCTAATAGGCTGCTAAAAAAAAGAAAAAAGAAAAAAAGAAGTGATCGGATCATCTCTTAAGTGGGCTTAAAACCTTCCCCTGGTCGACCCGATTCCAAAACTGTGCCATATGAGGGGATTCCGCCACAGGGGGCGGCACCCAGAGCGGACAGACAGACACACACACACACACACACTTTCGCTTAAATATATATATATATATATATATATATATATGTATATATATATATATATATATATATATATATATATATATATATTATATATATATATATATATATATATATATATATATATATATATAATTCATAACATTATTTGCGGGCCATACAAAATTATGAACTTAGAAATCAGGAAAAATCCTTTTATTCAAAAAGAAAATCCTTTCATTCAAACATTTAACTTACCTCTAGTGCAATGGCTGGAACTGCTTTTCTTTGGTGAGGCGTGTGATGTCAGCTGGTATTGAAGATGTTACTACTCGCAACTGCTTTCCAGGTTTGCGTCGGTCAGTCTGAAGAGCAGTCGACTCTTTGCGAGAGTAAGCTCTGAAAAGAACTGCTCGCAGCAGTAAGTTGTTCCGAACACAGATGCACATTTCAGTGCATGTCTCCTCAATATAAAAAAATCATTAGGGCTTATGTAAAGTTTGTAGAACTCAAACAATATGAGGATTTTGTACCTAGCTTTTAGCTCAAATTATTTCGTGTTGTAGGTTAGCAGGGACATCAGTTAAATCCACATTGAACGGTGTAGCAAAGATGTTCAATTCCTGTTGTTTACTTTTCATATCCTTGAATCTTTCACTAAATGCCTCAATTAGTTTTGCACATTCACCAGCATATTTAGATGTCATAGACGGCTTTTGTCCTTGCAGAGTGGGGAAATGTACAGTGTTTTTCCTTCCGAGTTGCACTTTTCAGAGCTTTAATTCAGCTGCAAATGATTTCACATTTGAAAACAGAGAGCTGAGAGGCTGGTAGAGGCCCTGCAGCTTGACGTTTAGCTCTGAAAGGTACTTAGTAATGTCCCCCATGAACGCTAGATCCCACAGCCACTTGCTATCGCTGAGTTCCCTGACAGGTTTCCCCTATTTCTCCATGAACTGCTTGACTTTATCCCGAAGTTCGTAAATCCTCATGAGCATGTTCCCGCGGGTTAGCCACCGCACCTCACAATGATAAACAATAATAACCAATGATAAACAAGATCACCGTACTCACAGTCAAGATCATTCAGCAAGTCCTTAAACTGGCGGCTGTTAAAGTAATCGTCCAGACCATTTCATCATTCTTGATTTAATGCAGTCAAAATATAGCCATGATCGAGTATATCAACAATATGTTGTCACATTTTGCATCCAGTCACCCGTTTTTAAATGATCCGCATTCAAAATCTGTAAATTCCCCGTGCTCTCAAAACACAACTGTTTATCAGCAGACGACGCACCATGGGTCGGCGACGTCACAACAGGGAGCCTCCCAGTACCGCCTGATACATATGCGCGGAGACTCTGAGAAAAATGTAGTACTTGGGGAATTTTGGGTGTTTCTGATATATTTTTTGTGCGATGTGGCATGTACTTACATCCTGTGTGGGTGCAGCGTGGGGGCTGTGCCTTTACCGAGAGCTTAGCACCCATTTGCAAACTGTGGGGCGACGATATATGTGTGCAGATGTGTGCAGCGGCGGCAAGCGGCGGGGAGCGGCGGGTAGTAGCAAGGCCACCGAGATGAGAGGGCTGCAGTACCCTGGCTATTACCAGCCGCTCCCCGTCGCTCCAAAGGTCTGCACACATATATCGTCGCCGTGTGGGTTGTGAATGGGTGCTAAGCTCTCGGGAATGGCACGGCTTTCTTGCCGTGCCCATGCAGGATGCAAGTATGTGCCGTGTCGCACAAAAAATATACCAGAAGCACCCAAAATTCCCCAAGTACTACATTTTTCTCAGAGTCTCCGTGTGTTTGTGTCGGGCGGGGCTGGGAGGCTTACCTCTTGTGTCGTCGCCAGCAAGTTTCGCGCCACGGCTGGAATGTGGCTGTTGTTTTTCCCGCGCTTTTTACAAAAGTCATGTTTTTCGGGAAATAAGGCGTGAAAATGAATAATTTTTTGTGGATTAGGTATTTTGAATGAACATTCAACATAATTATGCAAAGAAAAAATGGGTCTGGACGATTACTTTAAGACCTCTGCTTTTGACATAATGTATGCATGACACTACTAGTGACATTACATTGTTGAGCCGCAACGACTGTGCACATAGACTTTCTTGGTGTATGATGAAGTGGCATACATTTAAATCACTGGGATGAAGACTGAGACGGTTCAGTTCTTTCTTGACAAATGCAGTTAACCCTTTTTGCGAGCCAAACATGGCTGGAGCTCCATCTGTAGTAAGGCCACTTACCTTTTCAAATGTCAGCTCAAGTTTTTTATTTCATTGATAAAGCAAGTCCCTCAAACAAGTCCTCACCTCTTGTAGTGCCATGCATGGCTTCCAGTGAGAGCAGTTCCTCTCACGTGTTAAACTCTGCAGTTATCCCACGAACGAAAACGTCCAGTTGGGCAGTGTTTGTTATGTCCGTTGTTTCGTCACAAGCCAAAGAGAAAAACGTGGAAATCCCTTGCAGAGTTCTTCAGTGTTTTTTCAATGTCTTCTGCTATGTCAGCAATCCGATCTGAGACGGTTCTCCAAGATAAACTAACACTCTAAAATAATTGTACTTTGTCTTGTGCTAACAAGCCCGCAGCAGCCACCATGCACTCTTTCACAAACTCTCCCTCTACATGAGGCCTCAGCTTCTTTGCGATGAGCTCGCTCACTACATAGCTCGTCTGAATAGCGCTGTCTGTCAAAACGAGGTCTGGTGAAAGCTGCTTGTTGTAATTCCAAACTCCGCTGAAGAGCAGTAATTTTATACAGACGTATTTTTCATCCCAATTCATTAAGTATAGCATGTTTTGAGCTGTAATGACGCTCCAGATTGTTTTTTTCATTACTGCTAACGCATCCCCACAAACTACATAGACATACAGGTTTGCCTTTCACTTCAACAAAAAAAATATTGTTTGTCCATTTCTCTTGAAAAACCGACACTGCATCAACTTTTCTTTTCTTTGTAATCGCCATTTTTAGGATATCATATCACTTAATAACTAACTATTCAGTGTGTGTTAACACTTCCGCACCATGCACGCTTCAAGCCTTCCCGACACTGACGACTGTCCTGAGTGTCCTCTGAAACAAGACAATACAGGCAGACGAGAAGCATACGTGAATAATACGTGTCAGTTCCGTCAAGTATATGGCCTGTCTATCCCGTGTCTTGCTTTTCCCTCAAAATCTACGGTATTATTATATATAATTATAATGCACTTGATGTCAATTTAGGTTGTTATGGAAAATAAGCTCCTAGATTTATTGAATTTCGAGTCCCGCCTGCAGTTGACATGGCAGGCCTTACCAGATGGTTTTCCGGGCCTTATACGGCCCGCGTGCCGGACGTTCCCCACTCCTGGTCTAGAGTTTTTATAATGGTAATATTTTTGGTTGTATTTCTAAATTATTCAAGTTTAGCACGTGACATACATTTTTAACTGCTAGAACTGTATATGCAGCAAATTTCTGAGATAATTTTGATGAAGCAGTATAGGGGTAGAAGGAGGACGATACAAGTGGAGGAAGAGTAACGAAAGGCAATAGCGGAGAGTTTAGGAAATAGAGAGACAGAAGACTAGGGGAGGAGCACGAAGGGAATGGCAGGGTAGTATATAAATAAGGATGTCAGGGCGTGTGTAGGGAAGGGGAAGGGAGAATGGGTTATTTGAAATTTTGGGGAAAAACCAGAACTCATTTACATAACTGATGTATTTGTTAGAGAAGAATCGGAAAAACCAACATGGGGACCGAACTTGTTATGGAGTGGATGTTCTCTCTCTCTCTCTCTCTCTCTCTCTCTCTCTCTCTCTCTCTCTCTCTCTCTCTCTCTCTCTCTCTCCTCTCTCTCTCTTTCTTTTTTTATTATTTACTTTTTTTTTATTAAAGCAACTGACATGGTATACATGGGGCTACAAATAGCAAAGAGGTTGGTGAAGGCAATGGGTGGCAGAAGCTAAAGATGTCCCCTGTCCCGGGGACATCTATCCGAAAGCTATGCCTTGTAGGATAAACTAAATATATAATGTTACAGGGGTCACTGTCCGTCACAGGCACTTTTCAGGCGCACTCTCTTTTTTCCTCTCTCTTTCTCTTTCTCTCTCTCTCTCTCTCTCTCTCTCTCTCTCTCTCTCTCTCTCTCTCTCTCTCTCTCTCTCTCTCTCTCTCTCTATCTATCTATCTCTCTCTCTCTCTCTCTCTAATTGCTTTCGTGGTATTTTGTACTCACCTCATCTTCTTGTAGTTGTTGGTGTTATTATTGTTATTGTATTTTTTATTGTTGTCCTTCCTCTTTTTCTATCTTTCATAACGTTCACCTAAACTGGTGATAATTTAACTTCGGTTCTGTAGGACTTTTACCTATAGGTGAAAATTCTATATCTATCACCCAAGGAGGAGAGAGAGAGAGAGAGAGAGAGAGAGAGAGAGAGAGAAAAGAGAGAGAGAGAGAGAGAGAGAGAGAGAGAGAGAGAGAGAGGAGAGAGAGAGAGAGAGAGAGAGAGAGAGAGAGAGAGAGAGAGAGAGAGAGAGAGAGAGAGAGAGAGAGGAGAGAGAGAGGAGAGAGAGAGGGGAGAGAGAGAGAGGAGAAGAGAGAGAGAGAGAGAGAGGATGAGAGAGAGAGAAGGAGAGAGAGAGAGACGAGAGAGAGAGAGAGAGAGAGAGAGAGAGGAGAGAGAGAGAGAGAGAGAGAGAGAGAGAGAGAGAGAGAGAGAGAGAGAGTGAGAAGAGAAGGAGACGAGAGAGAGAGAGAGAGAGAGAGAGAGAGAGAAAAGAGAGAGAGAGAGAGAGAGAGAGAGAGAGAGAGAGAACCCCGCCGGCAGTGGATGGTAAAGGGGATCTCTATTCAAGTGTCCATTTGGCATCCACAAGTGTCCGCTCTGTCCGTCTACAGTCCTTTGTGCGTCCCGGCTCGTCCGTGACACGTAAAATAAATATAGAACACGGTGTTATTGGATTAAGATTTTTAATACGGCAGACTACCCATGATTTTGATGCTGAAAATTTTACAGAAGAAATTTAAGGTAATTCGGACTTGATGGACGTGCAGCGGACGTAAGCGCGGATGTCTGTTTAGCATCCATTTGGCATCCACAAGTGTCCACTCTGTCAGTCTATAGTCCTATATAGAGTACCTATATTATATAGAGTAGCGACAACTCGATTTGTGGGCGCCATCTTGGCGCCAAGGCCTCTTCGTTCACTCTAGACCCGGGGAAGTTCTTAAGGCATGACCCCGCAGTATATCATGTTATACATGTATAAAGCATAGACTGTTATCTTCGGAAATGTTTGTTCTATAAGATTATCACATAAAACACAGTAAAACACATTAAATAAAGGTCATTATGAGACTGAAGAAATATGATGAACTTAAAACATGTCGTCATGTAACACTTTGTGGGACAGCTTATAAGATGGTCGATATCAATAGAAGCAGAATTGCATTAGCTTTCCATTGATAGATTTCGTTTTCTGATACATACAGTATCAATCAATCATTGGGGGCATACGCCGGGGGGCGCGTCGCCTCACCCACCCTACGACGCCACTCCCGGGGGTCACCACGCGCGAGTTCCCATGCCGGCTCCTTTCCCATACCAAGCAGCTCTCGACAAGAAACATCAACTTGCCCCAGCCACGAGCCTTGTGGGCGCCCCCTTGGCCTCCTCCACGCCGGATTGTCTCTTACAGATACAACCCGATGGGAAGGATCGGTTTCAGGGTAGCGTGCTACATGCCCATATAGCCGAAGTTGGCGCTGACGGACTATGCAGGTAATAGGCCTTGATTCAGTCTCACGGTGCAATCGCTGATTTGACACGTAATCATCCCAGCGATACCCCATGATTCTGCGAAGACACTTATTACCAAAGGCATTGATTCGTCTCTTCAAGTCACTATTTAGTGTCCATGTCTCACAACCATAGAGTAAGACAGGGATCACAAGCGACTTGAAGATCCGGATCTTTGTTCTTCTGCACAGGTACCGACAACGCCAAATACTCCCGCTGAGCTAGTCCATAACACCGTGGGCTATGCCAATCCGCCGTAAGACTTCTTGCCGTGACCCGCCGTCATTATGGACTGCGCTACCAAGGTATGTAAAACTTTCCAAGATCTCAATGTCCTCGCCACACGCATGAACAGACTGTACTGTTTCATCTAGTAAGTCTCCAAACACCTGGACCTTGGTCTTGACCCAGAAGACCTCAAGGCCCAAAGGCTTTGCCTCCTCGTGCAGCGCCTCAAGAGCCATCGCCAGGACCTCCAGCGACTCAGCAAAGATTACTGCATCATCGGCAAAAACAAGATCAGTGATCTTGGTTTTGCCGACGGATGCTCCACAATCACTTTGATCTACAACCTTGTCCAATACCCAGTCCATACAAGCGTTGAAAAGTGATGTTGCAAGGACGCACCCTTGCCTCACTCCTGTATTCACAGGAAAGAAGCTGGATACACCTGCCCCACAGTTCACAGCACTCTCAGTCCCAGAATACAGACCGGTTATCAAACCAATAGTCCTTGCAGGAATCCCTCGAAGTCGCAGAAGATTCCAAAGTGACTCACGATGCACTGAGTGAAACGCCTTCTTGAGATCAACATAGGCTGCAAGCATCCCCTGTCGAAACTCACGTCGGCGTTACACCAGGACACGAAGCGCTAGGATACGGTCCATTGTTGACTTACCAGGCGTGAACCCAGACTGCTGAGGTCTCTGATGCTTCACCAGATGACTGCGAATCCGTGTCAGCAATAGATGGGCAAGCACCTTGCCTGGTACGCTGAGCAGTGTAATACCACGCTAATTGTTGCAGTCCTGACGGTCCCATTTCCCTCTCCAGATAGGGACGACCAGCCCCCTTTTCCAGTCAGGAGGAATGGTACCTGATTGCCACACGGCAGTCAGGACAGCATGCAACCCGCCGATCATGGCCTCAACCCCAGCTTTGAGGAGCTCCGCACTGATATTACAAACACCAGCTGCCTTTCCACCCCTCAAATTTGCTACAGCCTCTCTGACTTCGTCAAGAGAGGGTGCGGTTTCGTCAATGGGAGGATCGGCATCCACTGCCTGTAACCCAGTGGTGTGAAGCTGCTCAGTTGGAGGGTCCACCGTGAACAACCTAGGAGAGATGTTTTTGGAATTAATGATAGAGAAATGGAATATGGATGGAGGAGGAGAGGAATGGTCATTAGAAGGGAAAGGAAAAAAAAGTGGGAGGTGAAGAGAAAAGAAGCAGGCAAGGGAGGAAAGTTGTGAAGGCAATACATCGCTGCGTGAAGGTAACATTTTGTGGATTTTACAAGGTGTTGCTGCGAATATTCTGATTTTTTTCCTCTCATTTGTATTCTTCCTGATATTCGTTTGTCGTATGTTTTCGGTGACTTATTCGACACATTTTTCAAATGTTTTATATTCTTTGTGTTAAGAATACGTTAAATCATCATTACTATTTGTTGCTTTGTTGTTGTTCCTATTATTGTTGTTATCGTCATTTGTATCAATTGTTTTTATTGTTGTTTCATTCAATCAATCAATCATTGGGGATATACGTCGAGGGGCGCGTTGTTTCACCCACCTTACTGTAAATATGTATCTCTGTTTGTGGATACTATTTTCTTGGACTAAGTCAAAATGGTAGCGTACAGTTTGTACAAATTTACTTATAAGTCCATTAAGGATCTTAGTTTTACTACAACCAAATATGTAGACCAGTCAGTGAGTGGCGGCGGAGCTCGCAAGATGAGCGTCTAGGTTGTGTCGCTCTCCAAATAGTTATGTCTTTTTATTCCCACCGTTCTACACTCGCTGTGGTTGCTTCCTCCTTCGTTACCAGTTGACATCGATATTTATAACAGGCTGTTATATATACAATTGTTATGTGACCTACTTCCTTGAGCTAACAAAATGAGGAGCTGTCTTTGGTTCCCACGGCTAACCCGGAAACGATACATATAATTATATACATTTTATCTACATAATTAAATGATAATAATGTTCATAAAATCTTCCGTTTCATTTGATGTAAAGAACATGAAATTATCTTGTATGGAAGCTGGAATACTTGTTACAAATGTGTTATAAATGTTGTAATCCAATTATAATAGTAGTGCAAATGATTATGTATTGCTGAAGTGATTAACTGGCAGACACTACGACGCCACTCCCGGGGTCACCATGCGCGAGTCCCCATGCAGACTCCCTTCCCATACCAAGTAACCCTCGACAGGAAACATCAACTTGCCCCAGCCACGTCCCTTGTGTGCTCCCCCTTGGCCACCTCCACGCCCGATTGTCTCTTACAGATGCAACCCGGTAGGAAGCATCGGATTTAGGGTAGCGTGCTACATGCTCATATAGCCGAAATTGGCGCTGACTGACTATGCAGGTAATAGGCCTCGATTCAATCTCACGGTGCAATCGCTGAATTGACACGAAATCATCCCAGGGATACCTCATGGCTCTATGAAGGCACTTATTACCAAAGGCATTGATTCGTCTTTTCTAGTCGCTATTTAGTGTCGATGTCTCACATCCATAGAGTAAGACAGGGATCACAAGCGACTTGAAAATCCGGATCTTTGTCCTTCTGCACAGGTATCGACAAAGCTAAATACTCGTATTGAGCGAGTCCATAACACCGTGGGCTATGCCAATCCGCCGTAAGACTTCTTGACGTGACCCGCCGTCATTATGAACTGCGCTACCTAGGTATGTAAAACTTTCCAAGATTTCAATGTCCTCACCGCACGCATGAACAGACTGTAATATTTCATCTAGTAAGTCTCCAAACACCTGGTGCTTGGTCCTGAGCCAGGAGACCTCAAGTTCCAAAGGCTTTGCCTCCTCGTGCAGCCCTTCGAGAGCCATCACCAGGACCTCCAGCGACTCGGCAAATATTACTGCATCATCGGCAAAAACAAGATCAGTGATCTTGATATTGCCAAGGGAAGCTCCATAATGTCTTTGGTCCACAATTTTGCCCAATATAATCAGTCCATACAAGTTTTGAAGTGATGGGGCAAAGGCGCATCTTTGCCTCACTCCTGTATTCAAAAGAAATAAGCGGGAAACACCTCCTCCACACTTCACAGCACTCTCAGTCCCAGAGTACAGGCTAGTCAGCAGACCAACAGTCCTTGCAGGAATCCCGCGCAGCTGCAAAATATCCCATAGTGACTTACGATGCACTGAGTCAAACGCCTTCTTGATATCAGCATAGGCTTCAAGCATCCCCTATCGAAACTCACGTCGGCGTTCCACCAGGACACGAAGCTCTAGGGTACGGTCCGTTATTGACTAACCAGGCTTGAACCCAGACTGTTGAGGTCTCTGATGCCTCAGCAGATGACTGCAAATACGTGTCAGAAATAGATGGGCAAGCACCTTGCCTGGCATGCTGACCAGTGTAATACTACGGTAATTTTTGCAGTCCTGATGGTTCCCTTTCCCTTTCCAGATAGGGACGACCAGCCCACTTCTCCAGTCTGGAGGATTTGTACCTAATTGTCACACGGCATTCAATACAGCATACAAGCCGCGAATCATGGTCTAAACCCCAGCTTTGAGTAGCTCTGCAATGGTATTACAAACACCAGCTGCCTTTCCACCCTTCTACATTGGTACAGCTTCTATGACTTCGTCAAGAGAGGATGCGGTTTCGCCAATAGGAGGATTGGCATCCACTGCCCGTAATCCAGTGTTATGAAGCTGCCCAATTAGAGGGTCCACCGTGCATAACTGCCCAAAGTACTCAGCCCAACGAACCATTTTCCCATCCATGTCCGTCACGAGCGGCCCATCTGCTGCTTGGATAGCACTAGCCCGAGATGGAGACTTGAAGCTTAGCTTCTATAAGGCTCGGTAGGCGGTTCAGAGGTCATTAGCGTTCAAATGTCCTTCGACATCCTCAGCGAGACTCCTGAAATCCCTCTCCCTTGTCTCTCACCAGAAAAGTTCTAGTCCTGCGTGACATAGCTCTGTATTGGTCCTGGTTCCCAGCAAGCCTGGCAGCACGACTCTTCTCAATATTTTCCTGCGTATTCGTCGCGACTAAACCACGCCTTGACCTTGGGCGTTCCCCAACATATTCCTTGGCAGCCTGGAGAGTTTCACATTTGAAGGTATCCCACCTTTATACAGGGTCCCTGAGGGCACCGAGCACATTAAACTGATTTTAGACTGCCACTGCATACTCATGGGCACATCTCAAGTCCATCAGCTTCTCAAGATTGAACACAGTATGGTTACCACTTGAGATTCTTCTGAACATGACATGAAGCTTAAGTGTAGCAACAACAAGTCTGGGATCAGTTTCAAAAAGCTCAGCACCCCGGTAAACCCTGCAGTTCTGGAGGATCCTCCAACGAGTACTAACAAGGATGTGGTCTATCACTTAGCTACCCTTCACGCATTACTATACCATGTTCAGCGGTGCAGTTCTGGTCTCTAATACCAAGAACCTGCAATTATCAACCTTTTGGACCTCGCGAAATTCAGAAGGAAAGAACTGTTAATGTTCCTGGTACTTAAGCCATGGGGACCAACACATAACTCATAGCCATCTCTCACAGTGCTAGTAGTAGCATTGAAGTCGCCTAAGACAATGAATGTGTCCCGAGGAGGACACTGGTCTAATACAGAGTCGAGTTTGGCGTAGAACATATCCTTCTCTTCACTTTCACACACCTCATTAGGAGCGTACACTTCAACAAGAGACATGAAACCCAGAGTGTTTCATTGCATTTCATCATTATACATCAGTGTTTTGTATCATTGACCAAGCTATTTTTTGGTGTGTGTGTGTGTTTGTGTGTCTGTTTCATATGTACCTTCTTACTTTTCCTTTCCGTTTGATCCTTTACTAAACATATTTTACTAAGATATACACAGATTGAAAATTATTGATAACATTGTGAACATAATTGAAAAGTGATAACAAGAAAACCGGTGCAACTGTTGAAACGAAACATTTTCCTTCAACATTTTCCATGTATCTTTCATTGCTCTGCTCAGTGGTTTTTTTACTTTTATCTTGTCACAACTTCAGAAAAAATGCTAAACTTTTCTCATGTGAATCAAATTATTAAATTGGCCGGCTGGTATGGAAAAGTTTACGTTTTGTACTGAAATAATTATGAGTTATATACTTTTTGCTTCTGCTGGATTTTTTTAAAATTATCTATTAGTGTGTGTGTGTGTGTGTGTGTGTGTGTGTGTGTGTGTGTGTGTGTGTGTGTGTGTGTGTGTGTGTGTGTGTGTGTGTGTGTGTGTGTGTGTGTGTGTGTGTGTGTGTGTGTGTGTGTGTGTGTGTGTGTGTGTGTGTGTGTGTGTGTGTGTGTGTGTTTGTGTGTGTGTGTGTGTCGATCCCTCATTAATTCACCCACGGAAATCATTGTGGCATATTTATTCTTTTGTTGAAAACTTTTACGCCGTTGCAAGGTGGAAAAAGTTAATTGAACAAGTTTACCGAAGATATTGGAGACTTACAAGAGGGGAGTGTATGCGCTCAAATGCCATTACCATTTTTCTTTCAAGATCTACCTGGGAGGAACAACCCTAGAGCAAAAACTAAGAATCGCTCGTAAAATGTGTCCTGAACGTGTCTCAACTTGTTTAAAGGTAACCGTATTGATTGAAACTTATCTTAGAAACAAAACGTTGCAATATATGGAATCTAAGCTAACAAGTATTTGGTAATTTATGAAACGAAAGTGAGGAGTGAAATCGAAGTAGTGGTAATTATGGTGTCACAAACAGTGTATTCTTAAATTTATAGTTGTCTCAAATTGATGGATAAATATTAGACTACAACAAACAAGACCACGAGATGATTTCGTTTGCCTTTACTGAGATATATCAGAAAGACCATGAATCAAGAGCACCTAAACTTCTCTAAAGAAAGTCGAAACGAGAATGAAGGTCATCTGAAGAGTGAAGGTCATCTAAATAAAGACTGATGCTAAGAATGTATACAAGAATACAAAACAGAAATAAACATAATGTGTTTGGGCAGGTAGGTGGATGGAGAAGATCATGGATGAATAAGTAATTATTCGATCACGATGTAGTGGGATTCCACCAGACGTATGTAACCACCAACCACTTAAGTATGCCACCATATCCCTCCACCAAATCTACGACCGCACCTCCACTAGTCCCACCACTATCACCATTTCTCTCCACCTACTTCTTTTGACTATTTCCATCTCCTTGGTTTCCAATTTCACCGTTCAGTCTCCTTTACTTTTTATTTCACAGATTTGTGTCCTTTCTATAATATAGTAGCGAGAGTGGAGGCGGAATAAGATAGAAATAAAGAAAAAGTTTTAAGAGAAATGATACTTAGCACATAATTATGAAGATCATTAAGGTGATTAGGGCTGTAAGAAGGGCCTCTCTTCATCCAAAAGAGGTTGTCTAATATTTACGTAAGATAAGGAACACAAGTGGTCAGTCGAGTAGTGTGCTATACACGTACACACACAAAATTGAGAGGGCATTAAAATTTTACTCATTCCTATAAATATACATATAGGTAAAGAGAATAGGTAAAATACACACATACACAAATATACACTCTCACACACACACACACACACACACACACACACACACACACACACACACACACACACACACACACACACACACACACACACACACACACACACACACACACACACACACACACACACACACACACACACACACACACACACACACACACACACACACACACACACACACGCACACACGCACACTCACTAAATGGCGATCAGCGAGGATCCTGTGATGGAAAATCGAAAGAAAGATGATCGAAAGTCTTGTTATTCACGATGGTTCAAGGTGAAGGTGAAGAATACAATGCCATAGCACGGTTGGTAAAAGCATTGCAAAGGCTATATTTAAGAATACGCCCTGCATAAAGGGGCACTAAATACTGGTAGACAAAGGCGATTAAAAAGTTTGTCCAATTAGAAGAGTTTCGGGCAGGGAAGCATAAATAATCCTACGGTGGATTGGATATGAAAAAAAACATCTTTCGGACTTCATGTTCGTACGAATGAGAGAGAGAGAGAGAGAGAGAGAGAGAGAGAGAGAGAGAGAGAGAGAGGAGAGAGAGAGAGAGAGAGAGAGAGAGGAGAGAGAGAGAGAGAGAGAGCCAGCCAGCCAGCCAGCCAGCCAGCCAGCCAGCCAGCCAGTCAGCCAGTCAGCCAGCCAGCGAGCGAGCGAGCGAGAGAGAGAGAGAGAGAGAGAGAGAGAGAGAGAGAGAGAGAGAGAGAGAGAAACAGAAGTACATTAGGGAAAGATATTAGTGGGTGAAAATCTTCCTATGACCCTTCCTGACCCTTTGCGTTTCCCATTTTCCGGTCCCTCTCATTCCTATTATCTGTCCCCTTACCCTTCCCCTCATTCAACCTGGTTCCCATTACCTTTTACACATGTTCATACCACCTGTGTGTCATTTTCGCGGGTATATCTTCCTGCCTTGCTCTTTTCGACTCTTCTAAAAACTACTGTACCTTACTCTATCATTTTTTTCCACTTTCTCTTTTTTTCTCTCTCTATCTCTCACACGCTCTCTCTCCTCTCTCTCTCTCTCTCTCCTCTCATCCTCTCTCTCTTCCCCTCTCTCTTCATCTCTCTCTCTCTCTCTCTCTCAACGCATTATAACAGAGTAAAAATAAATAAAATAAAACATGCTTGACACGGTGCATATTTTTTTATCATAATTATTCATGACGCTCGTTTTCATGCATCAATTATTATCAGCGAGTATGGCTTGGTGCCGAATTTGATGCTGTGGTCACCTGATATGAATGCAGAAAATACGAGTGTGAATGGTATTAGTGGAGTACAGATATATTTCAATGTGTATAGAATGACCGTTGTTACTACTAAACCATTACTACTGTTTGCTACTACTACTACTACTACTACTACTATTACTACTACTACTTCTTCTACTACTACAACTACTACTGATAATAATGATAATGATAATACTTCTTCTATTTTCGAATCCATCGTGATAGGAGATGATGGAAATGAAGGGGTGTAATTGGATTATCTGGGATGTGATAGGTAGTGAAAACAATAGGATATAGGGAGTTAGTAATTTATTGGTATGGTGATGAGAGTGATATATAGTGATGGGACTGATTGTATGATGGTGATAGGGTTATTAGTTGTGGTGGAGGGGGTGATGACAAAATGTTGGGAATATGATGGGAGTTATGAGTGAGTGATGATGGTGATGATGCTGGTGGAGGGTGGACAGTTTTTTATATTTTTTTTTACATGTGCCTATAGCGCCTGTAGGCAGTGGTGACCCAGTGCTCGGATGGTAGGCTCTGGAGGTTCACTTGAGGGCTGTGATGGCTGGCCCTCGCCCGTGGTGGCGCAGGCAGGATTTTATAGTGACGCCTGTGATTAGAGAATTCATGCCGCCCCCCCTGTGTCCTCCGATGCACTCGCAATCCAAGGTAGAGTTAATGGACAGCATGTGGGTGTTCTTAGGCCACTCGTCGGTACAGAAAGGTTTTTTGCTTTTCGTCGGGGATCGAACTCGGGTCACCGAAAACGCCAGTCGGAGACGCTAACCACTATGCTACCGCCTCCCCTCCACAGTTATGATGATGGGACAGTGATGCATATGATGGGCTGTGATGAACATGAAGGGATGATGATGGGAGTGATGGTGGATGATGGGAGTGATGGTGGATGATGGGAGTGATGGTGGATGATGGGAGTGATGGTGGATGATGGGAGTGATGGTGGATGATGGGAGTGATGGTGGATGATGGGAGTGATGGTGGATGGTGAATGTAATGATGTGTCAGTGGGAACTTTGAGGTTATGGTGACCCCTTTGCGTTTTAGTCTCATTAAATCTGATGAAGCAGTTCTTGAGAAAGGTAAAACACACAAAAAAAGGTGTATGCATATATAGAATAAATAAGAAAAATATAGTAAAATAAAGTAAAATAAATTAGGAAAGAAATAATAATGATAATGCTAAATTGCATTAATATCAGCATTATTTACATTATTATGTTAGTGATATTGAAATAGAAGTTTAACAATATACTTACCTGGTCGCTTCATTTTCCATTTATAATAGAGCACTTTTCTGTAGATCGGATGTTTTATAATTGCCGACCATTTAAGCCTTTTAGTTTAATGTTTACACATTATGATGAAATTATGGATAATGTTGCCACTATTCTATCAATCATTGGGGGCATACGCCGGGGGGGCGCGTCGCCTCGCCCACCCTACGACGCCAATACCGGGGGTCACCTTGCGCGAGTCCCCATGCCGGCTCCTTTCCCATACCAAGCAGCTCTCGACAAGAAACATCAACTTGCCCCAGCCACGAGCCTTGTCGGCGCCCCCTTGGCCTCCTCCACGCCGGATTGTCTCTTACAAATACAACCCGATGTGAAGGATTGCTTTCAGGGTAGCGTGCCACATGCCCATATAGCTGAAGTTGGCGCTGACGGACTATGCAGGTAATAGGCCTCGATTCAGTCTCACGGTGCAATCGCTGATTTGACACGTAATCATCCCAGCGATACCCCATGATTCTGCGAAGACACTTATTACCAAAGGCATCGATTCGTCTCTTCAAGTCGTTATTAAGTGTCTATGTCTCACAACCATAGAGTAAGACAGGGATCACAAGCGACTTGAAGATCCGGATCTTTGTCCTCCTGCACAGGTACCGACAACGCCAAATACTCCTGCTGAGCGAGTCCATAACACCGTGGGCTATGCCAATCTGCCGTAAGACTTCTTGACGTGACCCGCCGTCATTATGGACTGCGCTACCAAGGTATGTAAAACTTTCCAAGATCTCAATGTCCTCGCCGCACGCATGAACAGACTGTACTGTTTCATCTAGTAAGCCTTCAATCACCTGGATCTTGCCCTTAAGCCTTGCAGGAATCTCGCGAAGTCGCAAAAAGATCCCAGAGTGACTCACGAGTCAAACACCTTCTTGATATCAATATAGGCTGCAAACATCCCCTGTCGAAACTCACGTCGGCGCTCCACCAGGACACGAAGCGCTAGGATACGGTCCGTTGTTGACTTACCAGGCGTGAACTCAGACTGCTGAGGTATCTGATGCTTCAGCAGATGACTGCGGATCCGTGTCAGCAAAAGATGAGCAAGCACCTTGCCTGGCACGTTGAGCAGTGTAATTCCGCGGTAATTGTTGCAGACCTGACGGTCCCCTTTCCCTTTCCAGATAGAGACGACCAGCCCCCTTTTCCAGTCAGGAGGAATGGTACCTGATTGCCAAACAGCAGTCAGAACAGCAGTCAGAACAGCATGCAACCCGCTCATCAAGGCCTCACCCCCAGCTTTGAGGAGCTCCGCTCTGATATTACAAACACCAGCTACCTTTCCACCCCTCAACTTTGCTACAGCCTCTCTGACCTCGTCAAGAGAAGGTTCGGTTTCGTCAATGGGAGGATCGGCATCCACTGCCCGTAACCCAGTGGTGAGAAGCTGGTCACAAATGGTACCGTAAGCATCCATCTCCTGAAACTCATGCCCTTTATATTTATGCCCGTAATCATGCCAAATCTGTACTTCAACTTACCAAAAACTCTTTCATTCATAGAAAATGTCAAAATCTTTCTGAATCAAATTCCTCTCGTGACTTCTGGGATCTAGCTAATAACATCTCTAACAATTTTTCTTCTTCATCTTTCCCTCCTATGCTTCACCCATATGGCTCCACAGCTGTCTCATCTCCTTCTAAAGCTGAACTCTTCGCTCAAACATTTGCTAAAAATTCCCCTCTGGCTGATGAAGGGCTTGTTCCTCCTTCTCCTCCACCCTCTGACTATATTATGCCTGTCATTAAGATCCTTCGGAATGATGTTTTCTTTGCCCTTCCTGGCCTAGATCCTCGGAAGGCTTACGGTCCTGACGGAGTCCCTCCTATTGTTCTCAAAAACTGTGCTTCTGTGCTTGCACCTTGCCTGGTCAAACTTTTTCGTCTTTGTCTATCTATTTCCACCTTTCCTTCTTGCTGGAAGTTTGCTCACATCCAACCTGTTCCTAAGAAGGGTGACCGTTCTAATCCTTCAAACTACCGTCCTATAGCTTTGACTTCCTGCCCTTCTATAAAGTTTTTGAATCTATACTTAATAAGATTCTTAAGCATTCATCTGCTCACAATCTTCTATCTGATCGTCAGTACGGTTTCCGTAAAGGGCGATCTACTGCCGATCTTCTAGCTTTCCTAACTGAATCTTGGTCATCCTCCTTTCGGGGTTTCGGTGAAACTTTTGCTGTTGCCCTTGACATATCAAAAGCTTTTGATAGTCTGGCACAAATCTTTAATTTCCAAACTACCCTCATTCGGTTTCTATCCTTCTCTCTGTACCTTCATTTTAAGTTTCCTTTCAAACCGTTTTATTGCAGCTACTGTAGACGGACATTGTTCTTCTCCTAAATCAATCAATAGTGGTGCTCCCCAGGGTTCTGTCCTATCACCCACTCTCTTTCTATTATTCATTAATGATCTTCTAAGCCTAACTCAAAGCCCTATCCACTCCTACGCTGATGATTCTACCCTGCATTTTTCAACGTCGTTTATTAGACGTCCAACTCAACAGCAACTAAGTGATTCACGGAGAAATGCCACCGAGCGCCTAGCTTCTGATCTTTCTATAATTTCTGGTTGGGGAAAAGCAAACCTTGTTTTGTTCAATGCCTCAAAAACCCAATTTCTTCACCTATCTACTCGACAAAACCTACCAGATAACTATCCCCTCTTCTTCAATGACAGTCAACTGTCTCCTTCTTCTACAATGAACATTCCAGGACTATCCTTTACTAAAAATCTGAACTGGAAATCTCACATCTCATCTCTTGCTAAAACAGCTTCTAAGAAGTTAGGTGTGCTGTGGCGTCTGCGTCCTTTTTTCTCTCCCTCCCAATTGCTTGCTCGCTATAGGGGCCTTATCCGCCCATGTATGGAGTATGTCTCACATGTTTGGGGAGGATCCACTCATACAGCTCTCCTAAACAGGGTTGAGTCAAAAGCTTTTCGTCTCATCAACTCCTCTCCTCTGACTGACTGTCTTCAATCTTTAAATCACCGCCGCAATGTTGCTTCTCTTGCTCTCTTCTACCGTTATTTTCATGCTCACTGCTCTTCTGAACTTGCTAACTGCATGCCTCCCCCACTCCCGCGGCCTCGCTGCACAAGACTTTCTACTCATTCTCATCCCTATTCTGTCCATCTTCCTAATGCAAGAGTTAATCAGTATCTTTACTCTTTCATCCCTTTCACTGGTAAACTCTGGAACTCTCTTCCTGTTTCTATTTTTCCACTTTCCTATGACTTAAATCTTTTCAAAAGAAGAGTAACAAGACACCTCCCGAACTAAATTGGCCTACCCCTCTGTTTTTATTTTATTCTCTTACTGTCTTCTTTATAGGGACTGGCAACTAAGCAGGCTTTGTGTTACCCATTTTTGTCGTGCCCATGGCCAGTTCCTTGTTATGTAAAAAAAAAAAAAAAAAAAAAAAAATATTTAGAGGGTTCACCTTATTTATACCTGCCATTTTTTTTTGTTACTTGGATGTCTAGGCTGCAAGAAAAGCTTTGTTAGTCAAGCGATTTCTGGTTACTAGTACCCGTAAAATATATATATATATATAATATATAATATTTAATTAAAATTTAATATAATAAAAAATATTATAATATTATAGATGGCTGCTAGCGGACGAGGGTAAAACTGAATATAACGCTATTTTTCAACCAACAAGACTAAAAACAAGAGTTACTTATGTATTTCAACAGTTTTTGAGGTGACAAATTGATTGGAGTTGTTATTTTGGGGCCTCAAAGTTTTTTAATGTGTCAAAAACCTAGAACTGGTGCCAAAATGGGTTAAATTGATGGATATAAATTTAAAAGTTTGGTAGACCTATAATATTTATTGATCATCATATTCTTCAAATTCATTAAAATTATCATCTTCGTGGCTAAAACATGGGGGTTCAAGCTCTTCAGCTTCTATATCATCGTGCCCAAGGTTGGAGGGGTTATTGACAAGAATTGACACCAAATCCCGTGGCATCATTTCTGGATGTGTCTACTGGAAATCCACTCCGTCTGCTCCAGGAACCCAGCCATATATAATCAGGTTTGATAGGTGATTACCTCCAGCGATCTCCTCCAGATTGCAGTTTTCTTATTTTTTAAATTTTTTGTATTACCCTTTCACTGCTAACATCGTCTGTAGACGCGCTCTTGGTATTTTGCAATGAACGTCTCTAGTCGAATTTAATGGCGAAAAGTCGTCTCTAGTCGAAAATAAACTGACCGTGCTAAGCAGTCCCTTCTGGGTCACGATGGAGCACAGTTGTGGACCTCGCTCTCTCTAACGCTCCTCCTCTACCTTCCCTTGCCATATGTGTCTGTGTGTGTGTGTGTGTGTGTGTGTGTGTGTGTGTGTGTGTGTGTGTGTGTGTGTGTGTGTGTGTGTGTGTGTGTGTGTGTGTGTGTGTGTGTGTGTGTGTGTGTGTGTGTGTGTGTGTGACTGTGTGTGTGTGTGTGTGTGTGTGTGTGTGTGTGTGTGTGTGTGTATGTGTGTGTGTGCCTGTGTGTGTGTGTGTGTGTGTGTGTGTGTGTGTGTGTGTGTGTGGTGTGTGTGTTTTGTGTGTGTGTGTGTGGTTTTGTGTGTGTGTGTGTTTGTGGTTATTTATCAATGGTCTTGTCCACTCAAGTCGGAATCGCGATAGTCAGTTTCATCCTCCCATAAAGTTTCACCATCTGTGTGTGTGTGTGTGTGTGTGTGTGTGTGTGTGTGTGTGTGTGTGTGTGTGTGTGTGTGTGTGTGTGTGTGGTGTGTGTGTGTGTGTGTGTGTCATCTGCCGTTCGCGTGGCAAGACTATGGTGGATGAGGGGGTTAGAAATTAGCGAGTCTCATGGTATAAATCTTGATATATATATATATATATATATATATATATTATATATATATATATATATATATATATTATATATATATGTATATGTATGTTGTATGTATGTATGTATGTATGTATGTATATGTATATATATATATATATATATATATATATATATATATATATATATATATATATATATATATATATATATATATATATTAGGGTGCGTCAAAAATTGAAAGTGTTCGGATTTTAACGCAGACCCCGGCAGTTCATGTGTATTGATGAGAAAGCACTACCAGCAAAATCTTAGTCTTGTAGCGTGACATCTTCATGTCGCGCAGACGCTTCGAAGTTTGTCCCTATTGCACCACCCCATGCAACGAAGGCATGATCCCGCTTCGCACAGTTTTGTGGGGAAGATGTGGTTTCAGCATAGGTTTATCCTGTTATTGACTTGTTTATTTTCCTGTTTATTATTATTCTGTTTATAGACTTGGCTTTAAGTTGTTTCAGTATTGGTTTATCCTGTTATTGACGTGTTTATTCTCCTTTTTATTATTATTCTGTTTATTGACTTGTTTTTCTTTTTTACAGATGTCTTCCACGAGGTCCACTGACAAGTTATGCCAATTTCGTGGCTTGCCTGAAAAATTTGTTTGATGTAGCACATTGCGACGCCATGTCCAAGATCACGATCAAGGAGGACCGTGACTTTCTTGAAGCTCAGAGGAAGCCGGGCAGGCAGGGGAAGATGGGTGGTATGGATCGGGCCTGGGTGGAAAAAGAGACACGGACACAGCAGCGGAGGGACGATGACGGAAGTCGAGCTGCACAGGAAAGTCAAGCGTTCGCAGAAAGGCAGGCCACCGTTGAACTCGAGTCTTCGACCTCGTCCTCTTCGCCTGAAGAGCAAGACGTGATAGCATCTCCTCCACCAAAACGATCCCGCCGTGCACCATCGCAGAAGAAAATCATATCCCCGCAAGTTTCTGCTGCTCTGGACCGGACCAACATAAGTGACCGTAAAGCTGCACACGTGCTGCTTCCATTCGCGGAGGAGCTTGGAGCGAACACTCGAGAATTGTCGTTGAGCGCGAGCACGATCAATCGGCAGCGAAAACGTCATCGCCAGGAAAAGGCTGCAGAGCTCAAAGAAAAGTTTGCTCCTGATGTACCGCTCACACTCCACTGGGATGGAAAACTAATGCCATCCCTCACAAACGAAGGCGTTGTGGACCGACTGCCGATCCTGGTTTCTGGAGAAGGCGTGGAGAAGATCCTCGCAGTTCCCATCACTGACGGCAAAGCGGAGCCTACGGCAAACACCATCCATTCCGTTATATCCGAGTGGGCTATCTCCGATCGAATTCGAGCGCTGTGCTTCGACACAACGGCGACGAATACGGGATCCAAGGGTGGAGTGTGCGTTCGACTGCAGCAAAGCCTTGGTCGTGATCTGCTGTATCTGGCCTGTCGCCATCATATGCTGGAAATTCTGCTGGGAACTGTTTTCTCGGCCCTCATCCCAGAAACATCTCAAAGTCCAGATATCGCTGCCTTTGTCCGTTTCCGAGAGTTCTGGCCGTATGTTGAACAAGACCAGTACAGGACAGCAAACGAAGAGCTCAAGGAGGACTGGGTGGACGACATCCTCAAACTCTGCCAAGGCTACCTCCGAAAGGACCACCCACGTGACGACTACCGGGAATTGTTAGAACTAGCCGTTGTGTTCCTTGGTGGAATCCCTCATGGACGCAAGAAGATCTTTTTCCACAAGCCGGGAGCAGTCCATCGGGCTCGAAGGATGGCAAGAGCGATTTACGCTCTGAAAATGTGGATCTTCGCGCCTCAGTTCGTAGAATACCAGAAACAGCGGCCGTCCAGTTCACGCGCAGTCAAGGCCGCAGTTCCTCCAAAACTGGACGAGTTCTGCATCTTCATCGTACGCTACTACATTCGAGCGTGGTTCTCAGCTGCGTGTTCAGCAAACGCCCCAAGAAACGACCTTGACATTTACAAAGCCCTCGCGAAAGAGACGAACAAGGCGATCAGAGAGTCAGGGCTGAAAGCGTTGGGACGTCACATGTGGTACCTGTCTGAAGTGACAGTTGGACTTGCGCTTTTTGACGATGAGATGCCCCTGGAGGAGAAGCGGAATGTTGTTGCCAACCTCCGAAGCATGGAGGGATCAGAGGAACCTCCACCCAAGGTTTGCGTCGAGGAGGCTGACTTAGACAACAAGACCGTTGCCTCCTTCGTCACGAAAAACACTGACAAATTCCTGGATCTGCTGGACATCGACAAAGGGTTCCTCGACGTCGATCCTGCCATGTGGGGGACGAACCCCATGTACCAGGCCTGGGCAAGGCGAGTACGTGGCCTTCTCGTCACCAACGACGCCGCGGAACGAGGGGTCGCTCTTGTGCAGGATTTCACTAAGAACCCTCGCGCGAAGTCGGAGGACCAGCTGCAATGCCTCCTTCAAGTTGTCGAAGACCACCGGAAAATGTATCCGACGGCCAAGAAGTATGGTCACTGCGCGACATGAAGATATCGTCCAATCAATATAATTTTTCTGTCACTTTGTTTTTGTTGTAAAAGGAAAAGAATAAAGCGTTCCTCGTTAACTTAATTTCATTTTGAAATTCAACCTCTATTACTTGACGCACCCTAATATATATATATATATATATATATATATATATATATATATAATATATATATATATATATATATATATATATATATATATATTAGTGTAGCCAGGCAGGCTAATTTCTCTTAAACAAACGATGTTGAAAGCTGTCGAACAATATCTTTTATTAAGTTTTTTGTGTACGGTTTCTATTACTCGTACAAGTTTTTCATTTTCTTCTGTTAAATTTTTCAGAAGTTCTCCTATTGGTTGCAACGTTTCAGAACTAACTCGTTCCATCTTCAGGCGTGGTAGGATTCTGGTCTGCGAATGAACTGCGTGGAGTGGAGTGGAGTGGGGGATAGACAGGTTGGGTGCCCATCACCCTACATCAAGGTTTCCTCAATTCTCGCAACCCACTTTTTTTTTCACAATTATCGCTAATAGGCTGCTAAAAAAAAGAAAAAAAAAAGGGATCGGATCATCTCATAATTGGGCTTAAAACCTTCCCCTGGTCAACCCGGTTCCAAAAATGTGCCATATGAGGTGATTGCGCCACGGGGGGCGGAACCTATACCAGACACACACACACACACACACACACACACACACACACACACACAGACAGACAGACACACTTTCGCTTATATTTACCATTACCCATTACCCCCCACCAGGCCCCACCTATTCCCTCACCCATCACCCATCACCCCCAACCCATCACCCCACACCCATTACCCATCACCCCACCCATTCACTCACCCATTACCCATCACCCTACATCAAGGTTTCCTCAATTCTCGCAACCCACTTTTTTTTTCACAATTATCGCTAATAGGCTGCTAAAAAAAAAAAGAAAAAAAAAAGTGATCGAATCATCTCATAAATGGGCTTAAAACCTTCCCCTGGTCAACCCGGTTCCAAAAATGTGCCATATGAGGTGATTGCGCCACGGGAGGCGGAACCTATACCACACACACACACACACACACACACACACACAGACAGACAGACAGACACACTTTCGCTTATATTATTATAGATATATATATATATATATAGGGCAAGGCCCTGCACCAGCCAACATGTGTGGCGTATAATAGAAGGAATGAAAATACACATAAGTACAAGCGGTTCACTGTGAAATGTTGTCACAAATGACTTTCGCGATCCTGATGCAGAGTTTATATATATATATATATATATATATATATATATATATATATATATATATATATATATATATATATAATATATATATATATATATATATATATATATATATATATATATATATATAAGGGTCAGCTTATATATATATATATATATATATATATATATATATATATATATATATATATATATATAATATATATAGGGACCGACTTCAGGGACCGACAATTAAGCGGGCTTTGTTGTTACCTCGTTTATTGTGGCCTTGGCCAGTCCTTTGTGATGTAAAAAAAAAAAAAAAAAATATATATATATATATATATATATATATATATATATATATATATATATATATATATATATATATATATATATATATATATATATTTTTTTACATCACAAAGGACTGGCCAAGGCCACAATAAAGGAACAACAGAGGTAACAACAAAGCCCGCTTAATTTTCGGTCCATAAAGTTTTTTCCACTGACAAATTCGGGCAGTTACCAACCCCATTGAACAGGGGAATGGGGGGTGTGGTGTGTGAGGTCCCAGCATTATTCTAAAATCGGTAATAATGAGCTTCAAGCTCGCACCGGGAGGGTGAAACGCGAGTCTGACTTGCGTGAACATGAACATGAGTGAGTAAATGACACAGAGTGAGTCAAGGCACCACATGGTGAATGTCACTATAATAGAATCAATCAATCCATGAGGTGCCATGAGATGTCTTTCTTGATGAGCTAAACACTCTCCCCCATCTTCCTACTCTATGGTGAGGAGCATGGCTTGTGTCAGCTCAGCGTTGTTTGTGGAGATAAAGTCAAGAAGCAAAACGAGTTTTTGAGAAGCAAGGGAAAATGGCCGCTTGATGCAACTTTTCCAGCATTATATAGGAATTTTGTCAAGTTCAGAGAAAAAATAATGTTGTTGCTGCTGTCACGTTTATTTATCGAGTGGGTGAAGAGAGGCGTGGTGGGTAGGATAAGCCTGCATCAGAGAGTAGAGGGGCCCAACCTCAGGCTGCCGAAGGGATCGGCGAGGGGTGTGTGGATCACCGTCTGCCAGCTTCGTTCATCAACCGGGAGAGGCCGAGCAGCGAATTGATCATCTCAGAGTTGCGTTTGTAGGGGAGGCTTGCGAGAGCCTCTGGCGGGGCGTGCACCACCTTCAGGATGTGTGCCGCCAGGGTGGCCACGGCCTGTGTGGGGATGGGGGTGGACAGTGTATTGAGAATATACAAGATACATTGGTGATAAGGATTATGATATAATATATCTGGACTTTAGTAAAGCATTTGACAAAGTACCACACGAGCGACTCTTAAATAAGGTTAGGGCTCATGGTATAGATGGGAAGGTTCTTCATTGGATCAGAGCTTGGCTAAGTAATAGGCAACAAAGGGTTACAATTAATGGTTCTAAATCTGAATGGGGACTGGTGACAAGTGGAGTTCCACAAGGGTCTGTTTTGGGTTCATTACTATTTTTGATTTACATCAACGACTTGGATAGTGGGATTAGCAGTGATATCAGCAAGTTTGCTGATGATACTAAGTTAGGTAGGATTATTGGATCACAGTCTGACGTAAATATATTGCAGGGAGACTTAGATAAACTTAACGAGTGGACAGTCAGATGGCAGATGGAATTTAATATTGATAAATGTAGCGTTATGAATGTTGGTAGAAAAAACCCTGGTAATAGATACACCATAAGCAGTGTATCGCTGAAAAGATCAGAAGGTGAAAAAGATCTTGGAGTGAGGGTGAGCCCAGACCTCCGACCTAGGAAACATTGTATTGAGGCCAGAAATAGAGCTAATAGAGTATTAGGATTCATTACCAGAAGTGTTAAAAGTAGAAGTGCGGAAGTTATTCTAAAGCTTTATCTGGCTCTAGTCAGGCCTCACCTAGACTATGCAGTTCAGTTTTGGTCTCCATATTACAGGATGGATATAGTGTTGTTAGAAAAAGGGCAGAGAAGGATGACCAAAATGATACAAGGGATGCGTAACTTTAGTTATGAGTGGAGATTGAAGTTATTAAATTAAACTCACTCGAGAGACGCAGAGTAAGAGAGGATCTGATAGAAGTTTTTAAGTGGATAAAGGGATTTAATAAAGGAGAGGTAGGAAAAGTTCTTACGGCTTTTAACCAGGGTAGAACAAGAAGTAACGGATTCAAGCTGGAAGGGCGTAGATTTAGAAAGGAAATAGGGAAAAACTGGTTCACAAATAGGGTGGTGAATGAATGGAATGGTCTCAGTAGACAGGTAGTTAGTGCTGAGTCATTGGGGAGCTTTAAAGGGGAGCTGGATAGGTTCATGGATGGGGATGAAAGGTGGATGTAGGTAGTGTTAGGTGACAGGAACTACCACGTGTAGGCCTCGCGGCCTCTTGTAGCTTCCTTATTTTCTTATGTTCTTATGTATATATACGTACAAAGGGTATCACCTGCCAAAAATATGGGAAAAGGATGTACCCGGGGACCTTCAGGATGTAAAATATACCACCTGACTAATTAACACACTCGCTCACTCACCTCACGCTCAGAGACATTAAGTTCCTGTCCATGGGTGAAGAGTGCGGCGAAAACCACCACCACCAACACGGCAACGACCACGCTGCGGCGCATCCTGCTGGAGGAGGAGGAACTACGTTAGAAGGGGGTGGAGGAATGGCCGCAGTCATTGTCTGGGCCTGGGAGGGTATAGGAAAGGAGCACCACACCTTGCTCTAACTGGCCAAAAAAGCACTGCTTGTTGTTGTTTGCTTGTGACCTTGAACGAGCCGTGTTTGTTGGAAATTGTTTGTGTTTGTATATAAGGAAAGGTTAGGCAGGGCAATGTTTACTTTCGATTTGCCTAAGGAATGCTTAAGAAATGTAGTGGATTGTTGTCCTCATATGCCAGCCTAGTGACAAGTTTGGTGGGTGTTTTAAACGTATTACTAGAAAGGTTACGTTTGATTCCAAAAATATCGTAACTATCATTATTCAGTGTCCAATGAAGTCGCAGGCGATGACAGCGGCAGAAGTCACTGTCACCTCAATAATTAATCATGTATTGAAGTAAAAACATGTATTTCCTACAACTTATGCTCCTCTGAAAATATCCCTCACCCTATATGTGTATGTGTATGTGTGTGTGTGTGTGTGTATGTGTTTGTGTGTGTGTGTGTGTGTGTGTGTGTATGTGTGTGTGTGTGTGTGTGTGTGTGTGTGTGTGTGTGTGTGTGTGTGTGTGTGTGTGTGTGTGTGTGTGTGTGTACAGAGGTGGACACACTTGCTGTGCAGGCAGGAAGGTAGGTAGAAAGGTAAGGTAGCTAGGACAAGCCTGGTGCTGGACTGATGGTGCTGGCTGCTGGTGGCCCAATATTTATGTCTCATGCCTTCCCCTTCCTCTCCCCCGCCCCCAGGCCACATGTGGCACGTAAGTGTGTGTATCCAGTGTTGAATTGAAGACGAGCAATGAAAAGAATTGGGCAGCCGAATAAATATGTGACAAAGAACGCATCTCTCCTTAAATTTTCCTTGCAATTGCGCCAATGGGGCGAGAATATTGGTGGGGTCATTTAAAAGACCGATGTGTGCAAAAGACCGATTGTTATACGCATGTTATCCTTTTCTTTCCTATATTTCTATGTGTATGAGCAACTAAAATAATGTAACCCTACAATAGCCCTATTTATTTAGTACAAGTTTTCTTTAATATGTGTTACGCAGCACTACATGTCTCAGTGCAGGGTATTGACAACAATCCATTTTGAAAAACTATATATTTTTTGCAGACTTTTTACCTTTTTTTTATTGATCAGTGCATGGAATCAAAGATAGCGATAAGAAAATTCCTAAAAACTAGGTAAATGAGACCAGATAGCTCCGCTAGGGTGAGGAGAGAGCGCTACCTTCCTCACAGGGCAGCTGCCGGTGTCACGGACCAGAAGTCACCTAGGAGCAGAAGTTGCTAAAACAACTACTGCGCATGCACGGCCAATTTGAACATACTTTGGTAACATTCGGCACGCATATAATTGAAATGATGAACGACGCCTAAATGGCATCTGTGGGTGAATTTTGGTCCGTGACACAGACGCCCCTCACGGACCAGAATTCACCCTCAGATGCCTTTTCAGCGTTGAACATTTAGATAGGTTAGGACTTCTGGTCCGTGACACGGACCAGAAGTCAACCCGGACCAGAAATTCCTAAACAGCAACTGCACACAGGACCAGATAGACTTTTGGGGGCCCGGGGCATTTCAGGTTCGGGTGCCCTCAACAAAGAATTGTAATTTCATGACAAAAAAAAGAATGAACCAAAATTATTAATAGACCGCATTTCTTTGAAAAATAAATATAAGTTAGGTTCCAAAGCAGACATAAGACCCACTCTTATATTACATTAATTACAAATGTGTAATTAGATGCATGTTACCTTACCTACATATTTTGCATCATCATGGTATCCCAGATCCATTTAGGATTATAGTTTTTAGATTAACACTGTTTGCTATTTTTTCTCAGCATGTTACCAAATCATCTAGTTTTTCAAAGAAGGGGCACTGCACTGAAATAAGGGGGCCCCCGCGCCCTTGTCTCTTATTTTCTGATGTCCACACACACACTTTACTAATTTTTTCCCGATGATATAATTAATTTTATAATCATTACATTATTTTGTAAAGAAAATTTGGGAGGCCTCTTTGGCAAGGGGTCCGGAGCAATCGCCCCCTTTACCCCCATGTAAATCCCGAACTGACTGCACCTGCACGGCCAATACAATCCTTGTAGTAAACAATCCTTGCCTTACCAAAAGTTACCTGAAGGAGCAGCATTCACGACTGTGACTGATTTATAGGTGTACGCCATGGCGAATATCGCCGATCACGATTCCCTGACCTTAGAAAACAACAACAAGATGGAGGGGCTGAAATAAATTAGGAAATTCAAGAACTACATGGATTTAATATATTATTTCCTACTAAATGGCGTCCATCAGCCTGATTGTATTGTTAAAGATAGAAGATCTGTGGTAAAGGCTACAAAAAGTAATTAATATAAGGTTATATACGCAGGAGAGTTACCAAGATTTGTTTACATTGACATTCACATTATCATTGACATTTACATTGACATTCATTTACATTTGCCATTTCTTACTTAAGAATACCAACTAAGAATCTTCCTACCAGCCCAGGGAGGGCAGGTATATACAGGCCGTCACGGGAGCTACAACCTCACCATGCCTAGCCTGATGATACCAAGTGCCATTGGCGAAACGTTGCACGCACATAAAGAACCCCAAGAAGGACGAGTGTCTTTGCCACCCTGAAAAATCAATATATATATATATATATATATATATATATAATATTATATATATATATATATAATATATATATATATATATATATATTATATATATATATATATTATATAATAAATTATATATAACTTAATATAGATTTAAATAAAATTATAAATATTATATCTTATAATATATATATAAATATATATATATATATATTCATATATTTTGTAATAGCTCGATTGCATGTAACAAATGTAGGTTACAGGGATTTTAGTATAAAATGTATATATATGTATATATCATATATATAATATATATATCATTATATATATAATAGGAAATATATGTATAATATATATAATAATATAATAAATATATTATATATATATAGATATATAATATATAAAATATATAATATATATTACTAATAAAATATATTACATATAAAAATATATATATATATATATATTTACATATAAATATATATATATCATATATATATATAATTTTAAAAATATAATATACTATAATATAGATATTTTAATATTAAAATATATACACATATATATAAAATAATAATATAATATATACACAAAATATATAATTATAATATATATATAAATATATAATATATATATATATATTATATATATATACACATATAATATAATATTATAATATAATAATATATATAATAGATAAAAAATATATTATAATATATATATATATAATACATATATATATATTATATATATAAATTAATATATATATATATACAAAATAAAATAAAATATATATATATACATATATATATATTTTAAAATACATATATATATATAAACTAATATATATATATATATACATATATATTCATATAATATATCTATATATAGAATATATATATATATAATATACTAACTATATACATATATATATAATATATATATTATATATAATATATATAAATTTTATATATAAAATTAATATATAAGTATATTATATATTACATATTATATTATATATACATATATAATATTATATATTATTTTATTATATATATAATAATATATATAATTTTATATATATATATATATATATTATTAATATTATATAAAATATTATATATTAATATGTATATATATATATAATATATATATGTATAAAAATAATATATAAAATTATATATATGATATATATATATATAGTATATATATTATTATTATAATAATGTAAAATATATAATAAAATATATAAAGTTAATATATATATATATCTATTATAATAAAATACTAATATATATATATTAAATATATATTATATATATATATATATAATATATATATTATATATAAAATATATTATAATATATATATATTATATATATATAAAATATATATAAAGTATATTATTATAATATTATA
>JACEEZ010003455.1:129498-139498 GCA_016584305.1 Chionoecetes opilio | reverse complement strand
ATAGGGATGAGAATGAGTAGAAAGTCTTGTGCAGCGACACCGCGGAAGAGGGGGAGGCATGCAGTTAGCAAGTTCAGAAAAGCAGTGAGCATGAAAATAACGGTAGAAGAGAGCAAGAGAAGCAACATTGCGGCGGTGATTTAAAGATTGAAGACAGTCAGTCAGAGGAGAGGAGTTGATGAGACGAAAAGCTTTTGACTCAACCCTGTTTAGGAGAGCTGTATGAGTGGATCTTCCCCAAACATGTGAGACATACTCCATACATGGGCGGATACGGCCCCTGTAGAGAGCAAGCAATTGGGAGGGAGAAAAAAAAGGACGCAGACGCCACAGGACACCTAACTTCTTAGAAGCTGTTTTAGCAAGAGATGAGATGTGAGATTTCCAGTTCCAGTTCCAGTTCCAGTTGAGTGTCATTGAAGAAGAGGGGATAGTTATCTGATAGGTTTTGTCGAGTAGATAGGTGAAGAAATTGGGTTTTCTTTGCCCCAATGAGAAATTATAGAAAGATCAGAAGCTAGGCGCTCGGTGGCATCTCTCCGTGAATCACTTAGTTCCTGTTGAGTTATATATATATACTAGCCGCAAAGCCGCCCTCCGGGCGGACTTTTTGGCTAGCTCCTGTGGAGGGTTATTGGTGGGACCTTCGGCCCACCACCTGTGTTTGTCCTTGTCCACCACCACCGACACCACCACTTAGCACAGAATCTCCAGATAGCCCCTCCTAGCTTTCCTGAAATCATGGATGTAGAAATGTATGTATTAACGCCAACCTATTCACATCACCCCCAACCCATTCAGTCACCCATTACCCATCACCCCCCACCCATTCACTCACCCATTACCCCCCACCCCCCACCCATTCACTCACCCATTATCCATCACCACACACCCATTACCCATCACCCCCCATCTATTCCCTCACCCATCACCCCCCACCCATTCACTCACCCATCAACCCACACCCATTACCCATCACCCCACCCATTCACTCACCCATTATCCATCACCCTACATCAAGGTTTCCTCAATTCTCGCAACCCACTTTTTTCACAATTCTCGCTAATAGGCTGCTAAAAAAAAAAAAAAAAAAGTGATCGGATCATCTCATAAATGAGCTTAAAACCTTCCCCTGCTCGAGCCGGTTCCAAACCTGTGCCATATGAGGGGATTCCGCAACAGGGGGCGGCACCTGGAGCGGACACACACACACACACACTTTCGCTTATATATATATATATATATATATATATATATATATATATATATATATATATATATATATATATACGTATATATGTGGATATTATCCACCAACCACCTTCTCAATAATTAGTAGATTGGTGGTTTTGATTCCCCCCCTTGTGAGGGAGGTATTGTCCGCTCATCAAAGGAGAAGCGTAGGGATGTATATATAATTTTAATGGTAATGGGTATTAATTAAGGTAATTTAAGGAAATGATAAGTACTCGGATAGGATAATTGAACATTCCCATTAGTATTAAGCATTTGAAGATTATATTAGCACCTTAATTTGAAACCGCCGCCCACAAAAAGGTGACACGTGTATTTGTGGTGGCTACTGCCGTGATTATTCTAGCCACCGGGAATTATACACGTGGCTAGGTATTAGTAGCGGGGCCTCGCCGCCGCCCACGGAGTCAGTACACTCCTAACCCTCGAGAGATCAACATCTCTTATTAAATATATACGTACTTGTATATATAAGTACACTCCAGACCTCCGTGAGAGTAACATCTCTTTTTAATCTTATCTGATTACATTGATAAGAATTGTATATAGACTCTTTGTACACATAGTGTTAAAAAGCAATAGGACGTGTTAAAATCAACACAGTGATTATACCTCCGCGTCTGTTGGTGTGATAACCACATGAAGCCTCGCTAAAAAATAACACTCCGCCTCTGTCCTTCACCTTCGGCCTCGATCACGTGTGACCACTTCGAGTAACAAGACATTGCAGTATTGATAAGCCTGCAACTCAATTCAACCCTACTATCCACCGATAAGTATCCTACTTAGTTGACTAGTTGGGATATTGTGTCGGGGTGAGATAGACAATGGGTTTCTATAGGTAGGATCTCAAATAAATGTTTGTGACATAAAATTTCCATATATTATATTGTATATGTATTATAATATATATATATATATATATATAATATATTATATATATAGTATATATATATATATATAATATATTATAAATATATATATATATATATTCTATATATATATATAATATATATATATATATAATTATTATATGTATATATATTTGTATATAATAATTATTTATATATAATATATATATATAGTATATATGTATGTATGTATATATTTATTTATTTATATAGCTATATATAGATCGATATCTATATATCTATATAATATACATTTATATATATATATATCTTATATATACATTTATATATATATATATATATATATATATATATATATATATATATTATATATATATACATATATATATATATATATATATATATATATATATACATTATATATATACATTATATATATATATATATATATTATATAATCCATATATATATATATATATATATATATATATAATACATATATATATAATATATATATATATATATATTATATATATATATATATATATATAAAATATATGCAGGCTCCTTTCCCATACCAAGCAGCTCTCGACAAGAAACATCAACTTGCCCCTGCCACGAGACTTGTGGGCGCCCCCTTGGCCACCTCCACGCCGGATTGTCTCTTACAGATACAACCTGATGGGAAGGATCGGTTTCAGGGTAGCATGCCACATGCCCATGCCGAAGTTGGCGCTGACGGAGTATGCAGGTAATAGGCCTCGATTCAGTTTCACGTTGCAATCGCCGATTTGACACGTAATCATCTCAGCCCACCCCATGATTCTGCGAAGACACTTATTACCGAAGGCATCGATTCGCTTCTTCAAGTCGCTATTTAGTGTCCATGTATCACAACCATAGAGTAAGACAGGGATCACAAGCGACATGAAGATCCAGATCTTTGTCATCCTGCACAGGTACCGACAACTCCAAATACTCCTGCTGAGCGAGTCCATAACACCGTGGGCTATGCCAATCCACCGCAAGACTTCTTGACGTGACCCGCCGTCATTATAGACTGCGCTACCAAGGTATGTAATACCTTCAAAGATCTCAATGTCCTCGCCGCACGCATGAACAGACTGTACTGTTTCATATAGTAAGCCTCCAAACACCTGGACCTTGGTCTTAAGCAATGAGACCTCAAGTCCCAAAGGCCTTGCCTCCTCGTGGAACGCCTCGAGAGCCATCACCAGGACCTCCAGCGACTCGGCAAAAATTACTGCATCATCGTCAAAAACAAGATCAGTGATCTTGGTGTTGCCGACGGATGCTCCACAATCACTTTGATCTACAACTTTGTCCAATACCCAGTCCATACAAGTGTTCAAAAGTGATGGGGCAAGGACGCACCCTTGCCTCACTCCTGTATTAACAGGAAAGAAGCTGGATACACCTCCCCCACACTTCACAGCACTCTCAGTCCCAGAGTACAGACCAGTCATCAAACCAATAGTCCTTGCAGGAATCCCGCGAAGTCGCAGAAGATACCAGAGTGACTCACGATGCACTGAGTCAAACGCCTTCTTGAGATCAACATAGGCTGCAAGCATCCCCTGTCGAAACTCACGTCGGCGTTCCACCAGGACACGAAGAGCTAGTATACGGTCTGTTGTTGACTTACCAGGCGTGAACCCAGACTGCTGAGGTCTCTGATGCTTCAGTAGAAGACTGAGGATCCGTGTCAGCAATAGATGGGCAAGCACCTTGCCTGGTACGCTGACAGTGTCATATTTGCGCGGTAATTGTTGCAGTCCTGACGGTCCCCTTTCCCTTTCCAGATAGGGACGACCAGCCCCCTTTTCCAGTCAAGAAGAATGATACCTGATTGCCACACGGCAGTCAGGACAGCAGTCAACTCGCGGATCATGGCCTTACCCCCAGCTTTATGTAGCTCCGCACTGATATTACAAACACCAGCTGCCTTTCCACATCCTCCACTTTGCTACAGCTTCTCTGACTTCGTCAAGAGAGGGTGCGGTTTCGTCAATGGGAGGATCGGCATCCACTACCTGTAACCCAGCGGTGTGATGCTGCTCAATTGGAGGGTCCACCGTGAAAAACTGCCCAAATTACTCAGTCCCCAAAGAGCCATATATATATATATATATATATATATATATATAAAATATATATATATATATATATAATATATATATATATATATATATATATGTATATATATTTATATATATATATATATATATATATATATATATATATTATATATATTATATTTATATTTATATTTATATATACGAGAGCAAGTGATGTCATTGCGCACATATACGCAACAGCCAGCTTTGGATTGAAAATGAGAATAGAGACAGTAAGAGGACACAGAAAAAGGTCTGCTGTCAGTGCTCACAGACAACTGAGTTTCGGTGAGGAAAAGAAGATGAGGTTTAGAGGAGGAGAGAGGATGTTCAACAGAGAGAAAGTTAGATCTAAGGCCGCGAATGTTGCAGAAGTTTAAGGAGAGAAGGCTAGAAGAAGTATCAAGACACCTCGAGTCGACATCTTGTAGACTGTCCGACCTGGGGATATTTCTTGTCCCCTCCCCAGTTAGGGACTCCGAGGCAGGGCGATTTACAGGCATAATATAATTTTTAGTGAAGATAGTGTAGGGATGTAAGACAGTAAGTGCATGTAGTGTAATGTGAGTAGTAAGAGGAATTGTCTTTAGAGTGCAGGCTGCAGCTACTCTCCTGTGTATCTGAGACACTAAGGGATATGGAAAGAGAGGACACGGGAGATTTCAATGATAAGTCTGCAGCACCCCCTCAACTCCCGTAAGTACCTCCCCGGGAGTATTTCACCATGGCGGCAGATGTCTGACTGCCTACTCCCTAAATATATGTATAAATATATATATATATTTATACATATATACATATTTAATATACATACAATATAAATACATAAATATACATACATATATACATATAGATCTATAAATATATATATATATAAAATATATATATATTTTATATATATATATATATATATATATATATATATATATATATAAAATATATATATATATTTATATATATACCATATATGTATATATATCAGTATATTATATATAATATATATATATATATATATATATATATATATATATATTATATATGTATATATATATACATATATACATATTATATATATATTATATATATATATTATATAATATATATATATATATATATATATATCGTTAAAAGTTATAGCTAGTTCAGCGTTTATTATCTTTTCAAGATATTTTTCTTTGTCTTAAGAGTGTCCTATTCTCTTTAGTAATCAATTTTATGACTTTGTTGCGCCTAAGCTTGTCATTTTGCTGTATCGCGATTTCAGGTCTAATACCCTTCTTCAGTCAGCATGTGGACAGATTGTTTTTCTCCTTCGTTGTACAGGTAGTATGGTTTGAAATGGAGTGGAAGTGGAGGTGGGGGGATAGCACAGTTGGGTGAAAGAGAATTAAAGAGGAAGCAGATAAGTGAAGGAAAGTATGAAGGAAGTCGAAGATTGGATAGATGGGTCTGGGCTAACCGCCTTGCTATATTTTTTTAAAAATTTTATTTTATTGTTAGTTCGCTCTCTTTTTTGTATTTCATCTTTATCAATTGATATCTATTTCATTATTATAAATTATGCTCCCTTAAATTTATTTCTTAACATCCCATACTGTCAAAAGACAGATCAGCCTCTAAAAAAAAAAAAAAGAAGACAAAGTTAGAAAAAATATATTATTATAGATAAAGTAAATAAATAAAGTAGAAAATTTAGCTAATATTCCTTGGTTATCATCTGTGTATATTGGTGTGTGGTTTTATTTTATTTGCTGAATGAATTGTTTCCTGAACACAACATGTTCCCTGTTGTTATTGTTTTTCAATTATTTCCATGTATAATAGATCTTGTAATATATTTATAAGTCTGGTGTTTTGTGTTTTGACCTCTGTCATATATGTTGTGTTTTATTGCTTCAGTTTCCCTAATTGGTGCAGTTTCTGCTGTGTTTCTTCATATGGGTTTTTTTGCATGAAGCCGAACCTTAGGCTTTATTTTGAACTTTTTGTAGTGAGAGCATATGCTGATTTGGATAATGTGTTTAGTGTATATTTGGTTGTCAGCCTTGGTAGGATAACATGCTTTTATTAATGTAGTTTTATATTCGTAGGTATCCTGTAAATCTTTAAAGTTGTTAGTGCTGCTCCTTCCTTTATTTTTGTATGTTTTACTTGATTCAAAATACCTCTTCTGTTTGAAATTGTAGTCCTAGTATTTTGCCTTCGCTGGAGTAAGGAATAACTTTCCCTCTATACGTATAGGGTATGTTTTTTTCTAACTGCCATTGGATAATTTTAAATTTTGTTGATTCGTTTGGATGTTCCATTTATTTTTTTCATAATTGTGATTCTTTCTATTTCTCTTACCACCTTAGCAGCCATGAATCTTCTTGATTTATTAGGCTGTGTAATAATTTGAGTTATGTCATCTGCATATATAATATTAGTACAACCTAGTCTGAAAGGGTGCTGGAATGTCTGATGTTTGTAGAGTGAGTAGAGGTCGTGAAGGGAGCTGCCCTGAGCACTCCGCTTCTAAATCCTGAATATATTACCATTGTAGTTTATTTTTTATAGTTATGCTTGCTGTTCTGTTTTTCCAAAAAGTGCAAATTAGTTGTTTACTGATGTCTGTCCATCCTGTTGTTAGTATCTTATATTTTTAGGCCAGTTGTTCCAGACCTTTATCAAAGGCTTTTTGATACGTCTCATAAAACTAAGTACATTGTTGTGTGCTCTCGGCTATAGCTTCAGCTATTTTTTCCTGTTGTGTCACAAGCCAAGGCAGTGTGCCTGTACCCCTATAATATTCACTAAACCATGCTGTGTTTCCGGAGATATTGTTATTTTCTAGTATTTACTAAGTCCTTTGTTAATTATTTTTTCATAATTTGCCCCTGGGACCTCAATAATGAAAATGGGTCTATACATTTGATTGATCGGTACTTGTCTTATTTGCTTTAGGTAATAAGTTGTTATTTTGGCATGTTTGGAGAATTTGTTAGGAAAATACCCTAATTATCAAATGAGGAATTTAAATTTCGTGTGTTTATTTTGTATAATTGCTTCCTCTGGCAGTGGGTTTAACAATATTGTCTTATTTTTTGGCTAAGACCAGTGGTGTTTTGATTTTTAAGTTGTTGTTATGATATAGATATTTCTTGCGTTGTTATCTTAGCAGTGATATAATTCGAGTCGTCAATCTAGTTATATCAGCCCTTGTCATACTTGCTTGCAGGTTCCGCATCTATCTGCGTGTGTGTGTATCCACTATAGCTGTTATTTTTGGTCGAATTCTTTTTTCCTTCGGGACTGTATAAAAGACGATTTTTCCCCAGATCTTCTAAATACTTCCTCCTCTCCTCTCCGTGTAGGAGCTTTTTATTATTATGTTATAATGTATGGTGGATGGTTGTTGCTTTTATTGTCCTCTCAATTTTTTAACATGTTTCCAGAAATCGTTGGGGGTTTTATATAAGGTTTTTAAGTTCATTTATTTTGTTTTCCAGTTATTAGTATACTGTTCTTTGCATTCTTCGATTAGAATTTTTCCTTAGTAGTTTTTAAATTATATATTTTCACATACGTCCAACCACGCATCTCAGCTTCATCTCTAGGTTTTTAAGACACCATTGTAAGTGCTTGTTTTATTGCTGAGTATTGTTTGTATGAACTATCTTATTTTGGTTTTTAGTATGGATGTCTCCATGGCTTTTAAATTATATTGTACCAAGTTTGTATTGATGCATCATCTCCTCTTTATTAGTGCTTCATTTTTTGGTCTGGCTACTTGTATATTTTCTTTGATAGTTTTGGTTTTGAAAAGCTCCCAATCGACATTTCCAAGTTTGTTTCTTAACAGGGGTGGTATCGTAATTTGCTTGAGCAGTGATGTTAAATATTAATTGGTATGTGGTCTGATCTTGACTGGTCCAGCTTCTATTATATGATTGTTGGTGAAACTTTATTAATTTGTTAGTTATGATATCAGTGTCGAATGAGTGTTGTGCCAAAAAAAGTGGGAAAGTTGGACCTAAATGAATAATTTAATTCTGTCTGTTAATAATTTTATCCTTTCCCTACAGTGTTATTTGTAGGAATCCCCTAGGATATTAGGTTTTTAGCGTTAAGAATTCTCCAAATGTAGTTATGGGGTTGTGTTTGTGATGCCAATCTGTAAAGGTCCGGTGATGTGGGGAGGTAAGGTCTTCGGGTGGGGGTATGTTGTTGCGTTGAGATTGGTCCTCAGTGTTAGTTTCTAAGTTGATTTGCAATATATCGGATAACATAATCATCTGTAATTTTGGGTTTTTGATGTTTCGATTTAATGCAGATGGCGCTTCCGTCATGTAATTCGTTGTTTGAGTTGATTGTATGTGTTTTGGTAGTGCCAAAAAATTTTAGAGAAACCATCTGATTTTATTCCTGACTATTAATTAAGATACTGTTGGATTGATAACTCTGTAAATGTCAGTAAGAAAGTGCTGGTTGTACGTGCCAGTTGGGATACGTTGTGTTGTACTATTTTTGTATGTTACCATCATACTTGTGTTATTGAGAGGTGTGAAGTGGCCATTGTGATTTATTTAGAACTTTTTCTGATCCTTGTCCTTTCATGGGTCTTGTGGAGGAGTTCGTTTCCTGCGTGAATCCACCTCTTATTTTCTTGAAGAAGCTGGTCATCTACAAATGCGCCAACAATTTTTTTAGGTCTATTTCATCATTTTTTATTAGTGTAAGTATTTTGTTCTTTCTGTATATTTGTGTGCTGACCAACCTCCAGTTGTATCTCTTCTCCTCTATTCTTTCATCAACATGGCCCTCTTTCAAACATGGTACGTGCGGGCCAAAGCCTTCGCTTTTTACTGGTGATTATCCTAGGCCTAGTTCTTCCCCGCTTATTCTCTCACAGCGTGGCATCGCTGGTACTGGGTTGTTCCTTGGTCATATTATCTTCTTCTGTCTCTGCTCCTCTGTCTGTCCGTCTGTTACTCCTCACTAGTCTGTCTAGCCACGGAGCGTTTCTTTTTGTTGCATTTACGATGTCGCAGAAGGGGTATTTACAGGTAAATTTATCTGGGAAGATTGTTCATTTTGAAAAGTATATATTGAATTTCTTTATTATATTACCCGGGTTAAACATGTTCATTAAGTGGGTCATGCATCATGCAGGTCATGATAGTAGATGCCGTGTCTTTGCCTAAACTGATGTCCTATTTTTGCTGGTTCTATTAATTGCTGTTGCTTGCTATAAAGTTTTAGTGCTTCTTTCTTTTCCTTCATTTTCCTCCTCTCTAATTTTCTTTTTCTCCGGACATTTGTAAGGCCTGAGTCCTGTGTACTCCCCCCGCAGCTTAATGCACAGTTTGTTTTCAGCTTTGGCAGTCCCTCCAGTTATGTTCAGGTGCTGACTGCATATCTGAAACATATTTATAATTTTTGTCCTTATTGGCCATTGGGTTGGTGAAGTGGTCGTCCACTGGTTAGCATCTCATACATGTAGTGATATGAATATATACTTCTTTTTTAATTGAATGTGGTGGGATGCTCATTTGAAGCCTACCGAGGACCTGCTTCTGTTGCTTTGGTGCCTGATTTTGGTTGGTTTGAAGCATATTTTAATAATGTTTCTTTTTGGGAAATTTGAAAATTTGGATCTGATTTCTCAGTTATCCAGCGTATTTTTGGGCATCGAGTTCCTCTTTTTATTTCTCTTTCAGTATTGTTATATATGTTTGTCATCCACATTAAACGACG
>JACEEZ010003455.1:106998-124498 GCA_016584305.1 Chionoecetes opilio | reverse complement strand
AAATGAAAATGTAAGCCGGGAATGGTGGATGGAGTAGGACAATTAGGCAATCCCTTTGGAACTTAAAGCATTAAATAAAATATAAATATGGTCGTCAAATTATTTATCTCTATTTCTCTCGCTCTCTCCACTTATGCAATGTTGTTGTTGTTTCTAGTTTTCACGTTTCTATTACAAGATATATTCAGTGTTTCCCATTTACCAGTAAGCCTGTTTTTTTCATCAATATCAGTAATTATTCATGGCAGCCTGTTTTTTTGGCTATCCTTCTCCCCATAAGTGTTTAAGCAGAGAGAGAGAGAGAGAGAGAGAGAGAGAGAGAGAGAGAGAGAGAGAAGAGAGAGAGAGAGAGAGAGAGAGAGAGAGCACGTATTTTTGTGTGTAATTCCTATTTGTCACTTGTCTGTTATCCTTTTTCTGTGTGATAATGATGTTGTCTCTTCTTCTGTTTATTTATGCCTGTTTTTTTCCTCCTATGTGTCTGTTAACATATCTCTCAAGGTTTATCTTTAGGTCTTTTTTATGTTATCTGTATTTCGCCTTGATAATGTAATGTTAATATGGATCAGTTTCACGTAGTCACACACACACACACACACACACACACACACACACACACACACACACACACACACACACACACACACACACACACACACACACACACACACACACACACACACACACACACACACACACACACACACACACACACACACACACACACACACACACACACACACACACACACACACACACACACACACACACACATATACATACACACACACGCACACACACACAAACAACACAAAAATTCTGACTTAATTATATATTTCTTTTTCATATGATAGGAATAATATAATGGAAGGAGTTAATTGTTAAATGTAGTATGACTATGCTGATGTTTTTAAGTGTTCGATAATCTAAATAGCAATAGCCATTATCATGATTATCTGCAGTAATACTAATGTTATTTTCTGTATTATCAGTGAGTGAATAATGTTCTATATAACTGTAGTCTTTCACAAACAAAAAGAAACTGAGGACGGGCTGCTTTGTTTTGAATTGTAATTATGCCATCAAAGGTCCATTATTCTCCTGTAAATCAATACTTCCATCTGTTTCGTTTCCCTCTCCAGATAAACCTCTCAGCCATCTCTATTTTCCCTCCCACACATACCTTGAAAACTCATATAGCCTCTTTCATCCGCCTTATATTTCCATGTCATATAGTGCTGTTCCATTTTTTAGATCAAATTAAATTTCATATCTACATTAAATTTCACAAAATTGTAAATCCAATCATCCAGCCAGTCATATGTTACGTATACTTCTACCACTTATACTTCAGATCTTTTATAATCCCGACCACTTATCCTCATCCACCTCTACCTTCTCCATCAATAGACATGTTCTCGGTGAACTCTTCCCTCTTCTTTACTCTTCAAATTCCTCAAATTATCATCAGTTCACCTCAAGAACCACTCTTTCTCACACAGACAGTTTATTGTATTTTCCACTTGCTCCTCTCCTAACATTACTGCATTTGTCCATAGAGCACCTTTCCTTTACCTCTTTCCTCCTTGTCCAACTTTTTTTCCTTTACCTTCTTCCTCAATATTCACCCATTCCCTCACACCACCTTGCTCCCCACCATCCTCTCCTCGTGCCCATAGCCACCCTCTATCTACGCCAAGGCCACACTCGAGTCGGTCTCGTGGGCGAGTTGGGTGTCAGTGAACATATGTCATTAGTCACAGAGTAACCCAACACCCGAACCTGATGGAAAGAAAGAGAGAGAAAGAGAGAGAGAGAGAGAGAGAGAGAGAGAGAGAGAGAGAGAGAGAGAGAGAGAGAGAGAGAGAGAGAGAGAGAGAGAGAGAGAGACTCGTATCAAAAGATCACCAATAAAAATGGAGAAGATGAAAACTCAGAGTGCGTTTTCTCTCACTCACTTTATAGGAAAAAGGATATCCAATCTGACTTTATCCTGACTACTCCTCTTCTCCCTTTTTTTTCTTTTGACTTTTAACACGTATTTTTACACACTCTCTCTCTCTCTCTCTCTCTCTCTCTCTCTCTCTCTCTCTCTCTCTCTCTCTCTCTCTCTCTCTCTCTCTCTCTCTCTCTCTCTCTCATTACCCGGCTAGAAAGAGGGTTTTCCTTCTCGAGTTTTGATAAAGCATTTAAAAATTTCTTCCTCTTTACTTTCTTTCCAATAGTGACTTTAATCCTGTCGATCTTTCTCACCCTTCTCGTTTGCCAGTATCTTCCAGGAAAGCCTCGAATATGTGGCTGATTTGCTTTTTGTGTCGGTATTTGGCGCCAAATGTAGGGAGAACTGTCTGAACACTCAGTCATAGGGAATATTACGTGATGATTTCTTTCTTTTGTTGATAAGGTAGCCATTTAGTTCCATCTGGGATTTGCTGAAGGCTATGACACTTCTGGGATAAGCTTTAACATGGGTGTCATCAAAAGCGGCCTTGACTGGGAAGTGATAATTGTTGTGTCTATAGTCGGTGATGAACTAATGATTTCGGGATATTGTTGTGTCGGCAGGTCCTCGGATGCATTAGTTGGTCTAGTCATGAGTAGGACTTGGAGTGTCATGGGCAGCCCTCTGCCCTTCAGCGGGATGCTTCATTAGGGATCAGTATTACATTTCATCTGATTATTTTATTGTTGTTAATATTTTTCTATCAAACAGCATTGGTGGTGGTGGTAGCGATGGTGCTCCTGTTGGTATTTACTATATTTATGTTTTATTGATATATCGTACTATTAGTATTACTATCATACTACTACCACTTCTACTTCTACTACTGCTACTACTAATTAAGATACTATTACAAATTGTATTTTCATCACCGTTATCATTATAAGTTTTACTCATTCCAATGTTCTGGCATGACCTGGCGTGTTATGGGTCACAATATTGTAATACTCTGTAAGTCACCTTCAGAGTTCGGTCACCACTTCAGTCCTTTCGAAGGAACTCATTGTTAATAGTGATATGGGTTGAGAGGAAATTCAACGGTGCCTGTATTGTTTTATGCATACATGACATACTTTCCGTCTATACACACAAATTAATATTAGGCTGATAAATAATATAAGTGCAGCATCTCACAAGACAAACAGGTTTACAAAAGGTAAAACCAGAGTGTAATGCCGCCCGTGTGTCAGGGCCGCCCGCTAGAGTCTAAAACTGATTATGAACTATGAACACTACACGTTTATAAAAGTGACGAGTAAAGGCTCAGACGAGATAAGGAGGCTAGGGTCCACCGGCCTGGAGGGGGGATGGCGGCGCGAGGGGCGGGGCAAGTCCATGGGTGAGGTATAGTTACTTTGGGTGAGGCCTGCTGGGAGGGGTTATGAATGCTGAGCGCAGTATTGACTTTGTAGAAAGTGTAAGGTAACCATCGCTTTGCAGATAAGCATAACATGATATGGATTTTTTTTACATCATAAGGGCCTGACTGATCAATGGCATAATTTTATATAAAGCTAACAAAATGCCCATCAGTCCCTATATAGAAGACAGTCAGACTCAAAATATAGAGGGTGGGCAAAAATATAAGATCAAATTAAGTTTTTATATCGTGCTTCATGGAATACCGGTGCTCTGCCACGCTGAGATGGAGTAGGTGTTGAATAAGACTCATTACATAATTAATTATGAATACGAAGGTAAAGTTCACAGCAGGCTAACCGTGGCTGATGCCACATGCGATGATACATGCAATGAGCGAGTGATTCAGTGAATACCTGTATTGCACACATAAGGGTTAATGAGGACTTAGCGAAACATGATCTTGACCGTTTTGTCTAGTGTCCCACTAAGATACTCGCTACATGAATTTTGAAAATGCTTCAACAGTTTTGTTTTATTGAGGATGATCTATTTGTCAGTTTTCTGTATTTTTTTTGTATAAATTTGATCGTTTTCCTATGAGAGTATGTAGCCAAATTTGTTTTTCTTATATATGGTTTTGATGATATTGTTGTCGTTTTTCTTCCTCTCCTTCCTTTTCCTCTTCGTAGTAGTGGATATAATAGTGGTGATGGTAGTAGTGGTAGCAGAGGTTTTAGTAGTAAATAGAAGGAGGAGGAGGAAGTTTGTGGTTGGTATAAGGAAGAAGTCACACATAATTTGTATGTCACACACACACACACATACAGAGAGACACATACACACGTACATACATACACACGTACACACGTGTCCCACGTAGCCAAGTACACATGACAGCATCCACACACTAACAAACAGGAAAGTTACACGTGCCGGCAGGGAGGGGTGCGAGTGAGGGTGGGGGTGCAGGGAGCAGGGCAGTATCCTGACTCTCTCGTCCGGCTGATGTCCCGTGTAGGCCTACTCACTGGAAAGAAGACCCAATAGTAGAAGCCTGGATTAGGTAAGAAAAACTATGTGAGGAAATAAGCTTACTCGAAAAAAAAATAGCATCGAGGAGGGAAAAAGGAGAGTATGGAGTGAGTGTGTCGGGGTGGGGCAGTGGGTGATCAATAGCGGGATGGGTGGGTGTGAGGGCGGCGGCGGGCGACGGTCAGGCCACCCATTTAGGCTTCTCCCTTCCATTTCACAAATAAAAGGTCGACCCCAACACGCGTTCAGACGCCGCAGCTGCCATTCATAGGGCGAAGGCAGCGCGGCGGCAGGGCGCGTGGCAGCCTCCCGCCCCCACTCACTTGGTCAGACTGCCGCTCCGCCCCGACCTACTAGTCACGCGGTTGCCTCCGACGGGAGTGCACGTAATCCTCGCCGCTCATACCTCGCCGCCGCCGGGCCCACAGCCTCCCGCGTGCCGGTGTGTGGCGCGCCCTTGCTGCCCCTTGCCGGAGAGACTCAGCATTGCGGGCGTGAGTGAATGTTGAGTGATCGACCTTAGACAAACAGGCTGCCACACTGTCCCTCTCTGTATACTTTTGCCTCTCGCGCCCAAGTGTATCACGGGTCACATTCCGGGGCGCGTCTGTGCTTGTGTGTACCCCGCTCTTTTCCCTGTCCCTGAATACCCACGCCCTGCCACGGGACTCAACGGTGCACAGGGCAGTGCCAGGCGGGCCGGCTGGTGTTACAGAGGTCTCGCGTCGTAGTCAGTGAGCCTGTGAGCCCGTGTCTCCACCAGGAAAGGTGATGCAAGTGGTCCTCTCTCAGGATGATCCCGCCCTTGGTGAGGTGAGTTACAAAGCCTCTCCCACACCTGTCTTTTACTCCATTCCATTTCTTCTTTCTTTTGCTAACTTATTCTTGTGCAATTTTTCTCTGTATACTTCCTTTTTTTCTGTCTCGTTTCATAACTTTTTGCCTGATAAGTGGTGTATCTTGCCTTCCATTCTCTTTCCCCAGTGTTTTCTAATCATGTCTCGCTTTCTTTTTCTTTTTCTTTAGTGCTCATCATATTTATGTTTGCATACTGTCATGTTTTCATTTTATGTTCCGTGTTCTTCCTTTCGTTTCCCAATTAACGCTATTCATCTCTATTTTCTCCTGCCTCCTTCGCCCCTTCATGTTATAACACCTTTTTTTCGCTTCTCCCCCCCCCTTTAGTCCATCGTGCCCTCCACTTTTTCACCTCTTGTTCCCCCTCAGAGTGAGTTTCCCTTTCCTACCTGCTATCCTTTTTTTCTCTTCCAGTTTCCTTCCTCTTTACTTCCCTTTTTCCTCCATGTTATGTCTAACCTCACACTGTTTCGTTTCATCTACACTTTCTGCACACACACTCTCTGTCCCTACATTCTGCCTAACTACCTATTACTACCTTTTTACTGTTCCTCCTCCCTTTCTAATTCCCTCATAGTCTCCTCCATCTCATTTCGCCTCACTCCATAGTGGTCTCAGGTTGCCTTTTCTCCTCCATTCATCGTCCTACCCTGTCGACTCTCCATCCTATTATTGTCGACCTTCCCTGCCTCCCTGACCACCTCCCTCTCGTTCCATCTGTCACCGTGTCTCAGGTTTATATGCTTCCTCTCCTTCCACCTGATTTATGCAGAAGAATCGTGACTTTTTCTCTCCTCCTCCTCGTTCTCCCCCTCGTCCTCCACCTCATCTTCCACTTTCTCTTCCTATTCCAAGTCTTTTTTTCTTGTTTTTTTTCAATATTCTTTTCGTGGTTGTTTTTTATTTTGTTTTTTCTCCACTATTCAGCTCTCCTCCTCATTTTTTATGTCTTCTCTTGTTATTTTCTTTTCTCATTTCTCTTCCTCGTTTCATGATGTTACCAAATATATATTCTCAACCTCCCTTATTCACTATTACGCCCTTGCTCTCGTTCCTTTCATTTACACGTGTCATCTCTCTCTCTCTCTCTCTCTCTCTCTCTCTCTCTCTCTCTCTCTCTCTCTCTCTCTCTCTCTCTCTCTCTCTCTGCAAGGGGATGTTAGTATTTCCTCTATATTATTGAAATGTTTCCTTTTTTTCCTCTTGCCCGTCTTAGCATCGGTCTCGTTAATTGTTGCTTTGCTGAACCGGTTGGGGCAAAATCTGGTTTTCGTGGAGATTCTGATTTAAAGATTTTATTTTCGCCTCCTCCCTTCTCCTCCTCCTCCTCCTCCTCCTCCTCCTCCTCTCCCTCTCCTCCTCCTCCTCCCTCCCCTCCTCCTCCTCTCCTTTTCCTCTTCCTCTTTCCTCCTCTTCCTCTCCTTCCTCTTCTTCCTTTTTCCTCTTCTCCTCCTCCTCCTCCTGTCCTCCTCCTTTTCCTCCTCCTCCTTCTTCCTCCTCCTCCTGCTTCTTCTCGTCCTGCTTCTGTTACTGTTGTTGTTTTTACCCTTTTTCTGTCTCTTTTTATGTTTTCTCCATTTTTCTTGATCCTTATTATTTTTCGATTCGTTTTTTTCGCGTCTTATTTATTCGCTTCTTCTTATTATTGTTTATTATTGTTTGTCTTCCGTGTACGTTTTGTGTTTGTCTGTTTGGTTCGATATTCGTCTTTTTGTTTGATGTTCTGGACTAGAGAGAATCATGCAGATGATAATGACATTATTATTAGTTATTATTTACATTTTTTTTATAACCACTATTATGCTATTATCACATTTATCAGTATTGTTATGACACTTATAATTATCATCATCATTATTATTATTGCTATGATGATAATGATGATAACTTAATATTGATGTCATGGTCGTTATTAATGTTATTTTTTTTCTTGGTGTTTATATATTGTTCTGTTTTACTCTTCCTCCGCAGGAAAAGGATTTAGGTGTCATCATTAGTAATGATCTTAAAACCAGTACGCATTGCCTAGTTGCCAGTAAAAAGGCGAATATGATGTTGGGCTTCATTAAACTCAACTTTAAACATAAAACTCCGAAAGTAATGACACGATTATACACGTCTTTGGTTAGGCCGCACTTAGAATATGCCGTTCAATTCTGGTCGCCTTGTTTCGTAAAAGATCAAGCCAAATTGGAATCAGTTCAAAGAAAAGCAACCAAACTAATACCATCTCTGCAAAATTCATCTTATGAAGAGAGTCTGCGGAAACTTAATATGTTTTCCCTAAAGGATCGTAGAATACGTGGGGACTTGATAGAAACCTTTAAGACCCTAAAAGGATTTGATGTCATTAATCAAGAGAACCTATTCGAGCTTTCTCCTCAAGTGACAACAAGAGATAACGGGTTTAAACTGAACGGTCAACGTTGCATCACTGATCTCCGTAAAAAAATATTTCAATGTTAGAGTTGTTGATCGATAGAACAAATTACCAGCAAATGTTGTCGATGCCAGCACATCAACTTCATTTAAAAACAGATTTGACGCGCACTGTAAAGTAATTGGGTATTGATATTGCCCTGCGAATTCATAATATAGTCTCCCGGATCGATTAGTGTTAGTGGTAGTTGTAGTTAGCATATTTCATATCCTATCATTCTTCACTACGAAACTTCCATGTTCCTATCTTCTTTAGGGACATGGTATCATTTTCCAACTGTCCTCTTACATGTAGTTGATAATTAGTAGTATGTAATACAACAGATACCCTAGTTATGGACCAATAGGTCTCCTGGTGTCTGTTATTCCAATGTATTCCTATGTATTCCTCTTATACAACCATCCCATCACCTGCTCCTTCTCATCTGCCGTCATCCTCCCTTGCCTCATCTCTCACCTGTCCACTGTCACCTGTTTGGCTCCGTAACGTGTCATTTTTTCATTGGGTACGTCTTCCTGTCATCTCACCTGCCCGCCACTGATCTCGTGTTTTATCCTCCACCTCTTAACCCAAGCCTCACCTGTCACAACGCCCCCTCTCCCTCATTCACTAACCCCCATACCCCTCCCACCACTCTCACTCACTAACTTCCTATTTCCCCCTCTACCCCCTCTCTCTCTCGATTCCTCGTCTCCCTACTTTCCCGCTTACACCTGTCATATATCTTTTGCGTTTCCTGCTTTTTCTTCTAGTCTTCTACTTCTCTCTCTCTCTCTCTCTCTCTCTCTCTCTCTCTCTCTCTCTCTCTCTCTCTCTCTCTCTCTCTCTCTCTCTCTCTCTCTCTCTCTCTCTCTCTCTCTCTCTCTCTCTCTCTCTCTCTCTCTCTCTCTCTCTTCTCTCTTCTTTTTTTTCATTATCTTTTTTCTATCTAGTTATCTTGCATGGGATTTATGTGCTCATCCCTGCTTGCCCTCAGTCTATTTTTACATATTATATTATTAATCATAACATAATTTATTGCAAAGTCAGTGGACAAATAGTAAGTATAAATTTTATCATAACTAATACAAATTATGGTAAATACAGTTAAACTAATACACAATGAGTATAATTCAACAATAATATAGCAATAATCAAAACAAAATAGAAAAAAGTATACTAATACATTGATAATATGCACATGATATAAAGAAATAATAATGACATATAATATTAATCTTATAGTACAATTGTTTATGGTCGTTATCTGTATTGCATGTTTTTATTGTTGGTTCCGCTTGCAGCCAGACATTTACGCTAGATTTGAAGGCGTGCCGGGATGTGGTGAGGTGCAGGTCGGTCTGGCGCACTAAGTTCCACAGTCTACCATAGCGTGGTATGATGGAGCGGAGGTAATGTTCCGTCCTCGCGAAGGGCACAGTCACCTGAAGGTCGATGTTGTGGGCCGCACGGGTAGCATGGGAGAGCGGGGCCCGTGGGTTGAGGCGCAGCTCTGCTAGTTGTAGGAGTTGCATCCTGTGAGCCTTGTACATGACGCACATGCCCGCTCTTTCTCTCTCTCTCTCTCTCTCTCTCTCTCTCTCTCTCTCTCTCTCTCTCTCTCTCTCTCTCGTGCTCCTCGCTCGCTCGCTCTCCTCTCCTCTCTCTCTCTCTCTCTCTCTCTCTCTCTCTCTCTCTCTCTCTCTCTCTCTCTTCTCCACAAATGATACCTTCCTTTATCCTTTTCCTCATATTCGGTGTTTTATTGCTTATGCGTTTTTTCTTCGCTGTCTCCTGCACTCTTATCTTTTTATCCCCTATCTTCTTTCTTCATCTTTTTTATACCCTCCCATCCCTTAAACTTTTGTCTTGTATCTCCTTCGGCCTCTCCCTCTTTCTTTTATCATGTCTTCTCGTACAATCTTTTCCTCCTCCTTCTTCCTTATAGCAGTGTCTTTTTATTTTATTTGTCTTTCCTCTCTCTATTTTCCTTTCATTATTATTGTTATGCATTTGTTACACTTCACATTTGCCCATTGGTCCCCTTTACGACTGTTGTCAGGTTAAACCAAACATGTCACACTGTCCTCCTTCTCCTCCTCCTCCTCTACACTAAGCCTTTACAACCCCTTCTCTCTCTCTCTCTCTCTCTCTCTCTCTCTCTCTCTCTCTCTCTCTCTCTCTCTCTCTCTCTCTCTCTCTCTCTCTCTCTCCCCCACCCAACCTTCTTCGCCTTTCTCCCGTCAACCGATTTTTATTTGTTTACTAGCCGCAAAGCCACCCTCCGGGCGGACTTTTTGGCTAGCTCCTGCGGAGGGCTACTGGTGGGCCCACCAAACACAGACTCTCCAGATAGCCCCTTCTAACTTTCCTGAAATCATGGATGTAGAAATGTATGTATTAACGCCAACCCATTCACTCCCCAATTCCCACCCATTCACATCACCCCCCAACCCATTCACTCACCCATTACCCATCACCCCCCACCCATTCACTCACCCATTACCCATCACCACACCCCCATTCACTCACCCATTACCCATCACCCCCCACCTATTCCCTCACCCATCACCCATCACCCCCAACCCATCACCCTACACCCATTCACTCACCCATCACCCCACACCCATTACCCATCACCCCACCATCACCCTAACCCTACATCAAGGTTTCCTCAATTCTCGCAACCCACTTTTTTTCACAATTCTCGCTAATAGGCTGCAAAAAAAAAAAAAAAAAAAAAAATCGGATCATCCCCAAAATGGCCTTAAAACCTTCCCCTGGTCAACCTGGTCCCAAAACTGTGCCATATGATGGGATTGCGCCACGGGGGGCGGAAACTATAGCACACACACACACACACACACACACACACACACACACACACACACACACACACACACACACACAGACATACACACACACTTTCGCTTATATTAATATAGAAGATATCAATATTTTCTTATTTGTAGAAAACGGTTTGCTGTGCTTTTCTTTTGTATTGCTTGAAGGGGAGGGTTGTTGGGCTGAAGGTCGGTTAGTTACGTGAGGAGGAGAAAGAGGGTGGGGAGTGCATAATGGGGGGATTAGACGACTTTTTGGAGGGGGATTATAATATGAAGGTTGACATAGGAAGCCCTTGAAGAGAGGTGGTGGTGTTCTTATTGCTTCAGTTATTTGTCAGGGTTTAAAGGGATTACTACCTATTACGAAATTTTGAAATTACGAAAAATGTATTTGGTCTTAGTAAAGAAAGGACAAAATAGGATATATTTAGGGTGTGATTCGGATGCATTCAGATTACTAGTTAGAAATGAATTTTTTTTTGTTTATTTGACAGGGATTTACTAATGACTCATCACTTAATACGAGGGTGGGAGAGATAATAGTTGGGTACGGGTTTAGGGGGGTAGGGGTTACCAGGCTTAGTGAGGGGCTGGATCAGTAATCAATAGAAGATAATATTGAGGTTTAAGGGGAAGCCATAACTGTTAGAGACAATTTAGGGTGAGGGAGCCGCTGAGGGGGAAATATTTAAAGTATGAGACAGGAAAGTCCCTGCAAGAGGTGGGGGAGGGTGATAAGGGGAAGGAGGGTGATATCTGCAAGTTTAAAGGGTCGCTACATGGGATTAAAGGGGGAGGGGGTCAATTTTTGTACGTAGGGTTGGTGGAAAATTTTTAAGGGTTTGAAAGTAACGGATGATATGTAATGGGGGCAAAAGGGAGAGGAAGGTAGAGATAAAAGTTGATAAATTGCGGTTAATGGGATAAGAGAGAAAGGAGAAGGGGATTGGAAGGGGAATATGGTATTGTGTGAGGTTGTAAAGGTGGGAGGGGGGTGGGCGAGAGACTGGATTGTTTTTTTTTAGTAGAGGGGATAGGGGTTGGGGGTTTAGGGGAGAGGGGAGGTTGGCGTCGTGGGTTATAGGGGAGACAGATATGGGATGAGACACGTCACAGGTGTTATGTATGGTGTAGGGATTTACACTTGATGGGTGGGGGAGGGGGGGGCAGCAGCGGTGTTGAGGCGATGGATCAGTGGTGGCAGAGAATTATCCATTTTAATTCCAGATATCACACTCTATTACAATCCATCAGGTTAGGGAAAAGGAGAAAGGGGTTATGAATAATTTCGTATGGCACATAGTTGAAAATAATATAAAGTATTGGTTTGGACAGTGTATACATGAGGAAGCAGGAAAGGGTGTTATATTCAGCGCTGGTAAAATCGATGGGAATGGGGAATAAGGAAGGGGAAGAGAATAGTAAAGGGGTGTAAGGGGCGAGGGAGGCAGGGCAGGTGTGTGCAGACTCAGGTGTTCTAGTAAGATAAACACAGAACACCAAACACAGACTCTCCAGATAGCCCCTTCTAACTTTCCTGAAATCATGGATGTAGAAATGTATGTATTAAAGCCTTACCCATCACCACACACCCATTCACTCACCCATTACCCATCACCCCCCACCCATTCACTCACCCATTACCCATCACCACACACCCATTCACTCACCCATTACCCATCACCCCCCACCTATTCCCTCACCCATCACCCATCACCCCCAACCCATCACCCCCCACCCATTCACTCACCCATCACCCCACACCCATTACCCATCACCCCACCCATTCACTCACCCATTACCCATCACCCTACATCACTACATGTGCCTCACCCGTGCACTCGTGTCCTTTGTCACTCGTTATATTAATGATGATAATGATGGTGACGGCGCCGGTAATGAGCTGTGTATATATTATTATAACCCAGATGAAGGTTACATAAAATATTTCAGTAATGGGGCAAGCAAGCAGAAAGTCAAATAGTGATTGTTGTGACAATACTAATGGCAGTGATATAAGAATAGTAGTAAAAGTAATAGTAGTAATAGCAGTAGCACCTGTTGTCTTTTATGTTGTGTTTGTTCTTGAAATATTGGTATTGATATTTGTTTTTGTTGTTGTTAGTATGTATTCTAGTGAGATGATAAAAAAATAACGGTATGATTCGACATGCAATGAGTTGTTTATATTTGTCGACGTCATTTTTATTATTGTTGTTATTCCAATATATGTTCTTGATGTCGTTGTTCCCACACATAATGTATCTTTCGTGTTTACCTTTCTTCTCTACGTGAACCTTATTTCCTTAACACTTGGGACGCCATTGTCTGCTATAAGAACCTCTGATATTTAATAATGCACACACACACCCACACACACACGCACATACACACACACACACACACATACACACACGCAGGGAACTCCGTAGTGTAAGGGTTAGCACGCTCGGCTCACAACCGAGAAGTCCCGGGTTCGATCCCCGGCGGAGCGAAGACAGACGGGCGGTCTTCTTTAAACCCGAGCCCCTGTCCACCCAGCAGTGAATGGGTACCGGGTGTTAGCTGGGGGTTTGTGAGCCGCCTCCCGGGGTGGTGGTTTCGGCCAACACTAGGGATGAATGAGAAAAATAAATGTTGATATGGCGACGGGGCCATACGAGCGTTGCTCTGTCCCTGTAAAATACAACTAGACAACTAGATGAATACACATACACATAATGACCACACACACACACTTACACACACACACACACACACACACACACACACACACACACACACACACACACAGTTTAATTCTCAAGTCACACTATAATTCGGTCGTGAACAGGAAGTGGTGAAAAATTTGCATCCAAATTTCGTATTTAGTTTAAAATAAATATAAAAAAAGGTAAAATTACTGTTTTCGATTCATTTTACCTTTTTTTTCATCGTCAGAGCATCATCGAAGGAAAAATAAACGATAGGGGGAGAAGGAGAAGTAGGAAAAAATGAAATGTTGTCACTGTTGCTCACGTGAAATTATAATTTCAGGGAAAGAGGGACGGAACTATCTGTGTTTACCCCTAACAATTTTTGTTTGTGATGACGATATGATTGTAATTAATGAGTGTCAGCACCTGTGATTAGCCGCGTGCCCAGGGTAAATAACAGGCAGGAGGACGCGCCGATTTTGTTAAACGCTTGAACACACACACACACACACACACACACACACACACACACACACACACACACACACACCACACACACATACATACACACACATACACACTTATTTTATTAATTGTATATGTCATTTTACATATCAATATCATAATATCTATTTAAACACTGATGATAACGTTAAAATAGCGGTATACCAAATCCATGATTATTCAGATTTTGCTATTTATTTTACCCGTTTAATACGTGCGGGAATTGATGTTATGCCTCGTGACTCTCGTTCCGAATCCTCGACTCAGTCTTCGAACCGTTACCGAAACAGCGAAGCATTGTAATTTTCGGCTGAATAGGAGGATTCTAAAATTAACAAAAGGGGGGAGAGGATATTTTTCCTTCTTCCGTCCGAATCCACCCACTTTGGTAGTCCCCTCTTTCTCTATCTCTTCCATATTGTGAAAAGTTGGGGGTGAGGGGAAGGAATGGCAGCTGGGGATTAGTTGCATGCTGACTAATACTATTGTTTCGTGGATGGATGGGAGAAGTGAGAGTAAGAGGGAAAATGATGGGGGGCAGTAATGAGGGGGTTATGTACAGAGAAGAGGCTGGTTAGGAGAGGAATATAAGAGGGAAGTGATGATTGTATTCTTTTGGGGGGGGGATGAAGGGAAGTTATGGAATTGGAGGTTCATGTGTGTGTGTGTGTGTGTGTGTGTGTGTGTGTGTTAGATTGTGTGTCATTTCTACGTTTGAGCCTATACTCATAGTCCAGTAGATTTTGATTTTCTTGAGCCTCGATGTTTGGCCCTGTAAGCTCTCATTTGAAGGCATTGATGGTGAGAAAGTCCGGATTTGTTTTCTTTTAAAGTTTGGTCAGAGGCTCATGCTGCCCCTCAGTGTCCTCCGATGCACCCGCCATCGAAGGTAGGGTTGATGGGCAGATGAGCATGTAGTTTTCGCTACTCGACGATGGAAGAAAGAATAGCTCCCGCGGGACTTGAACTTTGGATCTTGACGTGACCCCTCCCAGGCGGTAACCACTCGGCCATTTTTTAGGTCTAATCATGAGAATATAGGAAGAGGGAGAGGGAAAATATTTAATAAAACAAAATGACAGTCTCTTTCTTCCTCTCTGTTAGTCATCCAGATTATTTACCTTCAGACGTGCAGGCTTAACACTCTTGCATTCTTTTTTCGTGTCATTCCTTGCAAGGAATGACACGAGAAGGTTTTATTCAGAGTCTTCTTATATTTGCCTTCCCTTCTGAGACGTATATATACTGAAATGAGAGTAAGCTTGACCAGTCTAAAGCGGAAAGATTTGTTGGCGTTCGGAACGTACTTAATATCTACGTTATATATGTAGTCGACAGATACTGGTGTTTCCTTATTTACCTTATCTTCTATCTCAGTCTTCAATTTCAATTATTAAAAGTAAAGCTCACCCACCAAAAACTAGACTGTCATAATCCATCACAGTTTAGATACATAAGTAAGAAGCATTAGCACGTATTAACAATATAAACACACACACACACACACAAACAAACACACACACACACACACACACACACACACACACACACACACACACACACACACACACACACACACGCACGCACGCACGCACGCACGCACGCACGCACGCACCACACACAACCACACACACACACACACACACACACACACACTGACACACACGTCATAGAGCAGAGAAAATCCGTCCTGCGGTTGAACATAACCTTTTGACCTTTAAAACTTTACAAACGTACGACACGGCATCTGTGTAGTGCCTGAAAACGTTATTTTCTTCACCACCACCACCGCTACCACCACTTCGTCTTTCTCCTCTTCAACAATGGAAATTGGTAAATCGACACCAGAATAGAAGAATCTAAAGCAGTGAGTGTGAGTGTGGCAGTCGAAGGGGCATGTCCCTTCTAACTATCATGCCTTCTTCTAACTATCCCCTCTCCTTCAATGACACTCAATTATCTCCTTCTTCTACAATGAACATTCTAGGGATGTCAATTACTAAAAAATAGAAATGAAAATCTCACATCTTATCTCTTGCTAAAACAGCTTCTAATAAGTTAGGTGTCCTGTGGCGTCTGCGTTCTCTTTTTCTCCTTCTCAGTTGCTTGCTCTGTACAGGGGCCTTATCCGTCCATGTATGGAGTATGTCTCACATGTTTAGGGAGGATACACTCATAATACAGCTCTCCTAAGCTGGGGATACAGTTCTCCAAAATAGGGTAGAGTCCAAAGCTTTTCGTCTCATCAACTCCCCTCCTTTGACTGACTGTCTTCAATCTTTATATCGCGGCCGCAATGTTGGTTCTCTTGCTATCTTCTACCGTTATTTTCATGCTCACTGCTCTTTTGAACTTGCTAACTACATGCCTCCTCCCTCCCAGTCATCACTGCGCAAGACTTTCTATTCTTTCTCATCCGTATTCTGTCCATCTTCCTAATGCAAGAGTTAATCAGTATATTTACTCTTGTCAGTCAGTTATCACTCCTAACATATATATTAACTTGCATAACTATTACTAGTGAATTACACCTAATTATCAAACAAGGGTCACACGTATTATAACTTCCATACAGGATATGTGCATGTAATTAACATCAAAAGAATCAGTGTATTTTTAGAAACATTATAAACATATAATTATATATCTATGTAATATATATATAATTATATATCTATGTAATGTATATATAATTATATATCTATGTAATGTATATGTTTATAATGTTTCTAAAAATACACTGATCCTTTTGATGTTAATTACATGCACATATCCTGTATGGAAGTTATAATGCGTGTGATCCTTGTTTGATAATTAGGTGTAATTCACTAGTAATAGTTACGCAAGTTGATATATATGTTAGGAGTGATAACTGACTGACACTCTTTCATCCCTATCACTGGTAAAATCTGGAACTCTCTTCCTGTTTCTATTTTTCCACCATCCTACGACTTAAATCTTTTCAAGAGAAGAGTAACAAGACACCTACGGAACAAAATTGGCCCACCCCCCTTTTTTTATTCTCTTACTGTCTTCTTTATAGGGACTGGCAAATAACCTGGCTTTGTGTTACCTCATTTTGTTGTGGCCTTGGCCAGTCCTTTGTGATGTGAGAAAAAAAAATATGTTGAGAGCGAGAGAGAGAAAGATAGAATGAGAGAAAAAGGAGAGAAAAAGGAGAGAGAGAGAGAGAGAGAGAGAGAGAGAGAGAGAGAGAGAGAGAGAGAGAGAGAGAGAGAGAGAGAGAGAGAGAGAGAGAGAGAGAGAGAGAGAGAGAGAGAGAAATCTGTAAATTGGAACTCGTACAGACTATTACCGAACCGTACTATTACCGTACTATTACCTTACAGACTATTACCGTACATCGCGATCGTATGAATTGGTCAGAAAAGAAGACGAGGAGAAAGGAGGAGAGTGAGGAACACCACCCATCGGTAGTTTGGTTGTTATTGTTTCCACTTGTACAAAAGTTAATGGAAGGCTTCCTTTTGAAGTTATTCTTTTTACAGGGTGCCGCTGGAGTACTTGTTTGGCTGCCTATTTGTCATTGTTTACCTTTGTTTGTCTGTCCGTATGTTTGTCAGTGTCTTCGTGACTGGCTGTGTTATTCACCCATGGTCTTTATCACGCTCACAAAGGCATGGTAGGCCCCCCTCCCTACCGAAAATAGTTTTGAGCTCATAGACCCCAATTTATGGGTAAGGTTGAGACCTCACACACTACACACACCATCCTCTTGCTCAAGGCAAGGCCCCCTCCCGCGGCCTCGCTGCACAAGACT
>JACEEZ010003455.1:96998-99498 GCA_016584305.1 Chionoecetes opilio | reverse complement strand
CGTGTTTTGTGGCATTGACAGGTCGGCCCCGTTGATATCCATCACGGATATTCTCGCTTGGAAATTGTTTGCCAGCATAGAAGAGAACCTGACAGTCATGGTGGTACTTGACTTCAGCAGCAATAAAATCTAACTCATTGGATACGCGAAGTCTAACAGCATCTCCCCACTCATCATGGCGATCGCCAGCTTTCTCAATTACGCTTTGAAGGGTGGCTTTTGTCATAGCATCATGTGCCCGTACCCGACGGTTGCGGGGTATCTTTGTTTCTACATTGCAGTCTATTACAGTCTTTGCACAATAGAGACAATCTTCTTTTATATTGAAAACTCGAGTTCTTGAACGTAATTTTGAAGATGATGTGCCCCAATCAGAGTCCAATGGCTCTTCTTCCCTTTTCCTTTTGTAAGAAGTAATACTGCATGGTCGAATGTATTCGCGACGACATTTACCATGGACTGGGACTGGCAATTGTGACCTCTTCCTCTCAAATACAGACTACAAACCATCTTCTCTTTCAATGCTGGCTCGTAGGAGTCCCTCAAGGCCCTTATCATGGACCTCTGCACGATCTGATGTGATCTGCTTACCGCATGTGGGAATACTGCAAAACTCGGCCATCATGACAGCACCTGAAAAACGAGAAAATTATTATTATTATTATTATTATTATTATAATATACTATTAATTATAATTTATGTTAATTATCACTCACTATTATTATAATATACTAGTAATTACACTTTATGCTAAATGTTTTAACTCAAAATGAACATGGCATGGGTCCACTGTAATAAGTTGCCAGTTATGCCGATTTTGGTATTTTAACCATTTATCGCAAATTGTTATAGCGGCCATCTTCAATTCTGAACATGCCACCAGGTTGAATTTGCAGAACTTTGCACAGTGGACATGCTTATGGTTTTCTGGAGCTCCCATGAAAAAATCAGCTTTCTACTATTTTTTTCTAGGTTTTCGTTAAATTTTTACTAATGCTCCTGTACTATTAGGATTCATTGCCAGGAGTGTTGAAAGGAAAAGTGCTAAGGTTATTCTAAACCTTTACTTGGCTCTAGTCAGACCTCACTATGCGGTACAGTTTTGGTCCCCGTATTACAAGGTTGACATTATAATCAGTCCAGAGAAGGATGACTAAAATGATACAGGGGATGTGTAACTATTTATGAGATGAGATTGAAGCTATCAAATTTGCACTCACTCGAAAGGCGTAGAATAAGGGGCGATCTGATAGAAGTTTTTAAGTGGATAAAGGGATACAATAAAGGCGATGTAGGAAAAGTTCTTACGGCTAGTAAACAGAGGACTGCAATAATTAACGAAATGAAACTGGAAAAACGCAGATTTAAAAAAGAAAAGGGATAAATTGGTTCATAAATAGGATGGTAAATTATTGGAATGAAGTCAGTCATCAGATATTTAGTGCAGAGTCAATATGGAGCTATAAAAGGAGGCTATACAATTTAATGGAGGGGATGAAAGGTGGATTTAGGTAGTGTTAAGTAACAGAAACTACCACGTGTAGGTCTCATGACCTCTTGTAGCTTCTTTATTACCTCCGCCAACGAAGTTGGAGGGAGGTTATGTTTTCACCCCGATCTGTCTGTTTGTTTGTTTTTGTTTGTTAGTGTACAGGATTTCTCGAAAAGTTACGAATATATTTGGACCAAACTTGGTATACCAAGTTTATTTGGTATGAGGAAGAAATGATTTAATTTTGGATGAAATCGAATTACAAGTGGTTGTTTTAGAGCACATACCTCCGGCAGAAGTGTGCGCTCTACTGAGTACCCCCCCCCCCCCCCCCCCTTAGTTACCTCCGCCAACGAAGTTGGAGGGAGGTTATGTTTTCACCCCGATCTGTCTGTCTGTTTGTTTGTTTATTTGTTTGTTTGTTAGTGTACAGGATTTCTCGAAAAGTTACGAATAGATTTGGACCAAACTTGATATACCAAGTCTATTTGGTATAAGGAAGAATTGATTTAATTTTGGATGAAATCGAATCACAACTGCTGCCATGGCAACCAATTGATGCAATATGTTTCCTATTTTTTTTTTTTTTGTGGGTAAAAATATTACGTTTTCTGTTTTAGCGCTCTAGGGATCACTGAGGCCTTAGGACACACTATGGTAAACTAGATTTTCTCGTAACTTCATCGTATCTGGGTAAAAATTTACCATGTTGGACACCCCCCGCCGCTTGCAACCCCATCATCGATAAATATTCGGGCGGAGGCATGCGCTCTACTGAGTGCCCCCCCCCCCACCCTAGTTTTCATATGTTCTTATGTTCTTATATAAACCACACACACACACACCGCCACAATGATCCAGTGGATAAGAGCTTGACGTGCCATTCTGTATTTCGCTGGTTGGAATCCCCGCTTGCTCCCGGGAATTTTTCACTGACAAACTGGGATAGTTCGTGTCCCCTTTGAGCAAAGGGATGGGGTGCGCGGCTTGTGAGGTCACAACATTAC
>JACEEZ010003455.1:89498-91998 GCA_016584305.1 Chionoecetes opilio | reverse complement strand
AATCCAGTTGGACGAGACACAGATGAAAGCTACTCTCTGCTTCCGTTGAAAGAGCCAACTTACGCTCCTTTAATTAAGCCAACTGTGAATGTTGACAGTGATGTGTGCGAGATATACAACATCTACTGACGTACTCTCATCGTGCACGTCAAAAATATTATGAAAAACTTCTAACAAGTCGAACAAGGTCGTTCAGCACGGAAACCATGTTCTCAATAATTTATTATTTCATTGTTTAAAAAAAAAATCACTGGTATCACGAACGATCGTCTCCATCATTCTACAAACAACTGACATCAGACTAATTGTACGAAAATTTCCATTTTTTTTGTTGGAGCCTATAGCGCCTGTAATCCATTATTATGTTTTCATTGAGGGCTCAGGTGGTTGACCCTGCATATTCTGGAGGATCGTCGTAATGGTTGGCACTCGCCCGTGGTGGTGGAGGCTGGATTTTAATAGTGACACCTGTGTGATCTATATGTGAAGGTCCTGTTTTCTGTGATGGTCTGACCCTCAGTTTAGGCTCATGCTGCTGTAGCCACACAGTATTATTTAGTCTACTTTTTTTCCGTTCCGTTTTCCTTTCCTTTCCTTTCTTTCCCGCTCTCGTCCCGAAATAGGAAATACAGTTTTATTTGTTAATTACCTAAATTACATTTGTTCATATTCTCATTACCTTTCGTTATACAGACAGTTATACTGTACCATAGTGGTGTGTTCTTATTTGTTTAATACCTCATACGTTTTCCATTACTTTCTGTTTATTATTATTGATAAAACAACATATGACTGTTATAACCCTTATATATGTAAAACGGTATTTGAATATATGTACAAGCTAAAATATAAAAAACGGAGACAAAATCATTAGGTGTCTTATTAGCCCATACCTGGGCTTAGGAATTAAAGCTTAAGGGAAGATCATACCGCTGAGATTACTCAGTTTCCCAATGACCTTAAAGGACTAACTACGTAGCTAAGGACTAAATGACTTAACTACGTAACTAAATAGTTTACACCTGCGTCTGAGTCATTTTCACCACATGCCAGTTTGGGATAACAATACAATACAACATTGATACCTGGTGTTCCCTCCGCCGCATTTGTAGTCTCAGTTGAAAGAACAGGAATGCAGCATACGGGTTTCTTCGGTCACTCGACGATGGATTTTACAGTTGCTCCTTGGTGAGACTTTTACTCGGGACCTTGTGCTCACCTACCAGGCTCTTGTCGACCTCGTTTAATATGACCGAAAGTGTTGCCCGCGGCAGGATTCGAACTTGGGACATCTAGTCAAGACGCTAACCACTCGGCCACCGCCTCCCCAAAATGGAGGCTGTTGTGCTTTGTTCGCCTATTTGGAAATTGATGATAGCTTAACACGCTTCTAATGCAAAGGAACTTAACCAACTGCTGAATATTTTTAAAATATCGCCGATAATGGAGAACACTCTCTTCTCTCTCTCTCTCTCTCTCTCTCTCTCTCTCTCTCTCTCTCTCTCTCTCTCTCTCTCTCTCTCCTCTCCTCTCTCTCTCTCTCTCTCTCCTCCTCTCTCTCTCTATTATCATATATATATATATATAATATATATATATATATATATATATATATTTATTTTCAAAGATTTATCATCCACTGTTGATGCATTTGTGTATTTTGTAATTATTAGTGTATATAATTTCATGTATATGTGTGATACATGTATGTATGTGTGTGGGTATCTACATATTTGTGTCTCTTCCCTTTTTGCAATGAATCACCTGGCGCTGTGCCTGCCTCCTCCACGCCTGCAATCATGCCTTCTCTTTCCGGCCTACCCTTCATCCTTATTTCTCCCGGTCTGCTGTTCGCTCTGTCTTGCCTCCTTCCTTCCGTTCTCTTCCCGCCCCGCCATTCCTGCAGGATTGGGGAGAGGATGGTGGTGTCAGAGATGGCGGTCGCAGTACTTTCAGTCCCTCTGCCCGTCAGTCCGTGGCACCTTAACCCTTTCACGCCCAAATTTTTCCGTTGCTAAATAAAATCGTCCATTGTAAGCCATAAAATTACGAAAAGTACCTAAATCTACCAAATTTGCTAGTGGACAAGGATACTAAACAGGTCATATCTATAAAATAATGCTTATATTCACTAAGAATCGTCTAATGGTAGCCAAATTACAATGGGAATTACGTTCTGGGTCTCAAGGGGTTAAGGATGCGTTTCAAGCATAGCTAAAGGTGGTCAGCATGCCTTTGTAAGGGAAGTAGATAGGTCGTTAGGAGCTAATGCCGGCGGTCGTTGTGTCACTGGCCGGGACCTGCCAACGTCCCAATAACCATCGACTGCTGGAAAACTCGCCTTCATCACCACGCGGCAGCAGCAGTAGGAGCAACCAGCGAAGCGAGGGCCCGTTGGCTGTAAACCTCCGTTAACGGCGTCTGGGCAGACAACGGTGCCAGACTGTATAGAAGGCGACGGTACAGGGTGGTTCAGTGGTAGGTGGGTGACTTCCTGGAG
>JACEEZ010003455.1:49498-84498 GCA_016584305.1 Chionoecetes opilio | reverse complement strand
TGATTAACGATCAGTGACTATACAATGATATTTAATCAAAGCTACACACTCGTTTGACCTTGGAACTTCAAGTAAACAAACACCTCTTGCTGCACACGTTTCCACCTCCACCGCGCTGTGTAGACGTGCTTCCACTCCTCGCCCTGAACTTAGCCACCTTTGACCTGCCCCCATCTTTCGGATCATCGCAGCCCTAAACAACAAGGAAGAGGAAATGGACCGAACACTTTCTTGGTCTTATGAGGCAGCTCATACGCTTGTGGAAAAAGTTAGGGAGAGAGATACCATCTGGAATGTGAGACACCCTGCATACCACAAGAAGACTTTGAGGAGAGCCCTGTTCGAGTAGATCTGCATGGCGTTGAAAATTGAATTTCCTTCCTTGGCCAACTTGACGACAGGTAACTTATAATATATATAATATTAAGTTAAACAGCACAGCAACAACTCCAACTCTTTTTACTTAAAATATTCCCCTCTACCCACCAAACTTGGGGACCTGAGGCTGGTCGGGAACCAGGGTTATAAGAAATAAGAAAATAAGGAAGCTACAAGAGGCTAGGAGACCTACACGTGGTAGTGTCTGTAACTGAACACTACCTACACCCACCTTTCATCCCCATCCATGAATTTATCCAGCCTCCTTTTAAAGCTCCCTATTGGATCCGCACTGACCACCTGACGACTGAATCCATTCCAATCATTTACCAATCTATTTGTGAACCAGTTTATCCCTATTTCCTTGTTAATTTGTTTAAATTTTGAGTCTTGGGTGGCGGAGACAAAAAACGAATAATTTATATTCGCCCCCCCCAAAAAAGTGGCCCCATCTAGGGAAAAATCTAAACTAAACTAAAACTAACCTGGCGTATTAACCTCCTAACTTCCTGAACACCCCATTATCCCCTCTATGAACGCTGCCTTTGGACTTAGAATTGTTCAGGCACCTCAGACTGTGTAGAAGCAGTGTGGTTTAAACAGGCCTGAGCGCACACTGGAACCTTTGCAGATATGAAGTACAGTAAGTGTACTATATGCTGCTGTAATGTCATTCAGACAAGCTTAGAGCAGTGTTTATGCAGGTTTGCCTAATAGTATATTATGTAATATGTTATAATATAAGACACTTGGTTAATGTTAAGGAGACACAAATATATATTAAGGAATTTTTCTTTAGCTATTTATCTAGTCATTGCTTTTATCATTATTATGTAGTATTAGATAATCCTTCCATTAATGGTTAACCTGGGCTTAAGTATATTACCAGCATCGTACTTTTGAAATTGCACAAAAAAATCGACATGTAATAAGAGATAAATGCATTAATATAACAGCATCATTTAATTTGTGCTTCATGTTATTTGCTGTTACCGATGCTTCTTTTATTTCACCTTTGAGTGTTTCAAACATATGGAGAATAATCTTTCTCCAAAATAAGTTTTCTGTTTTCTGCAGTTGGATCATTTTATAAATATTTTTTATAAATAGTCTTAAGCCTTGTACACACTAAAATTCTGGAAAGTGTTGCTTTGGATGTGAATTTTTAAAATTATTTTTATTTGTTAGTGTTGCTTTTTGTATCTTTATTATTAAGGTTTTTTTATGTGATCATCAGCAAGACTACATTACGCAAAATGTTGTGCATAGTAGTTCGGAGACTGTAGTTAGGACGTGGGAGTTAGGAATGTGTATGTAAGAGTACAGGGCTGTTAGGAGAGTGTATATGAGTGTACGTGGCTGTTGGGAGAGTGTATGTGAGTGTACGGGACTGTTAGGAGTGTGTATGTGAGTGTACGTGGCTGTTAGGAGTGCGTATGTGAGTGTACGTGGCTGTTGGGAGAGTGTATGTGAGTGTACGGGACTGTTAGGAGTGTGTATGTGAGTGTACGTGGCTGTTAGGAGTGCGTATGTGAGTGTACGTGGCTGTTAGGAGTGTGTATGTGAGTATACGGGGCTGTTAGGAGTGTGTATATGAGTGTACGTGGCTGTTAGGAGTGCGTATGTGAGTGTACGGGGCTGTTAGGAGTGTGTATGTGAGTGTACGTGGCTGTTAGGAGTGCGTATGTGAGTGTACGTGGCTGTTAGGAGAGTGTATGCGAGTGTACGGGGCTGTTAGGAGTGTGTATGTGAGTGTACGTGGCTGTTAGGAGTGTGTATGTGAGTGTACGGGGCTGTTCGGAAGGTGTATGTGAGTGTACGTGGCTGTTAGGAGAGTGTATATGAGTGTATGGGGCTGTTAGGAGAGTGTACGTATATGAGTGTACGTGGCAGTTAGGTCCGTCTCCATTTGTAGTTCCTTAATATGGCATTTTTAATTGCATGACTGAATTCTCCTTGTTTATGGTTTTGGCATTGTATATAGTGCAAAGTCTTGTCAAACAAAAATGCCCCACCATTGATGTTGTTTCAGATTATATCATCGTTCGGTTTGCCTACTTGCGTGGATATTTCCAGAAACAGCTCCGAAAAGTAGAGAGGACACCCAGTGGGTCAGGAGGGAAGGTGACTCCCACGTGGGAATATTTTGATGTCGTACCTTCATGACTCCTGTCTACACTAACTCCCCAACAGTCAACAGCTTCATGCCACAACTAGACACAGCTGAAATACTTTCTGAAGGGACACTGGCAGACCTTATGGATGCCAGTGGGAAAGAAGACACCTTTCATTGGCAACTTACTTCCCAGTTCACTCGCCATCACCCCATCAGGCTCTCAAATTGCCTCACCACAAGACTCAACAAAACGGACAGCCCAAGAAGCAATGCAAGTGGAAGAGGATACAAGTACGAGTGCACCCTCTCCACTAGTAAAGCATCCAACTCCCAGCTCTAGTTCATGCGAGGTTTCCAATACAGCTGCAACTAAACCATTAGTATCTGCAACACCCACATGGACTCCGCAAACCTGACGCAAAAAAAGAAAAATCCACAGACAATAACGAATTGACTCACGAAACTTTAGTAGATCCATTAAAATGCATGCAAAGTATAATGAAAGCGCAAGAAAAACGACCTGTAGAGATATTTCCAGACATTGCTTCACAATTAGTGATGTCCTTCATGAGCTATGTTCCTGACACACACAAACACATCAAAATGGAGTGTACTGAACAAATTATGTCCGTGCTAACGGAATGCCTAAAAAAGTACCACATTGAACGTTTGAAACACCAAATCAAGTATAAGTGAAAGGCAATAAATGATGTGGAAATACTGCGCCTACTCATTTTTATTACTTCTACTCATTATATCCAAAACTGTAAATATCTTTGAAAACAGGGAAAAGAGGAATTCATCCTCACCGTAGGTAGCCAGGCCTGCTAATTCCTGAGAAGAAAACTATGCATGCGACAGAATTAGTACAAAGGCTGCAACTACACCCAAGACCTTATTTTCTAGGGGTGTTTTGGAGGTAAAAATAATCCATTTCTCTAACCTGGGGGATTATATGTAACCTAAACTTACCATGAACTGGTTGGGAAACCGTTGGTCAATACACTAGTAAGGGAAGTTGGTAAAAAGCATAAATTACTTCAGCATAAAGACTGGCTTTAAGATTAGCAAGTTTCATAAGGAAAGTTAGATGTAGATGTATCAGTGTAGTAGTGTCATCTTCTCCTGACATGCTACTTTCCCGTTATTCATGAAGTAATTATTCAACCTATCGCGAGCTGCTATAGCATGATTCGAGTGTCCACTACTAGGTGCCTGTAATCTCTCAAATCCAACTGCCTCCTGACGCTGTCTTGGAATGACATTTCCTTGGTCAGTGTCTTTCCTTTCTATGCACTCCGGAGATAAGGGTACATTACAGTTCCTTCGCAAATAATTATAAAGAAATACAGCTGCACATATAATCTTAGTCACATATTCAGGCTTTGACTTTATAGGTTGTTGGAACACACAAAACTTTGCTGCCAGTATTCCAAAGGCATTTTCGTACACGTCTAGCTCGAGACAATCTATAATTGAAGATTCTCTGGTCATCAGTCAAGTTTCTTTCCTGGGTAAGGTTTCATCAAGTATGTCTTGAGTGGAAATTCATCATCACCAACAATTACGTATGGAGATTGTGTTGATAAATAAGGTAATGATGCATCACTTGGTACCTGAAGCTTCTTGTCTTATAAGTATTTGTTTAGGTTGCACTTATCCCATACACCTGCATCACTTGCACGACTCTGGGCCCCAACATCAATGCACAGGAACTTGTATGATGCATCAACAAGAGCTAACATAATGATACTGTGATGGGATTTGTAGTTAAAAAATTCTGCTCCTGAGTTATCCGGCTTGATCACAAGGAAGCGCTTCCCATCAACGACTCTTATGCAGTTAGGAAATTACCAAGCATTGCTGAAGGTGCCTGCCACTTCTTGCCACTGAGCAGATGTTGTAGGAAGCTTGAGGTAGCTACACCTCAGAACTGCAAACAGGGCATCACAGTCTTCTGGTAATATGCTGAATATCAGGTTGTGGCTGATTCTGTATTGGAATTCCAACGAGCGGCGATATTCTCCTGAAAGTATAAGATCATGTTAGTTTGTACTTGAATAATACCAATCATGTTTATTATATTTTGCCCGGAGGCATATGCAACAGTAACAGATAGTAATAATAATAGTAATAATAATAATAATAATAATAATAATAATAATAGTATCAACAACAATACCTAATAACTATAATAATAAAATTGATAATAATAATAGTAATAGCTACAAGTACAAATAATGATATTTATTGAGATACATACCAAAGGTATATAAAAAAAAAATATATATAATATACTGTATAAGCAAATAAAAGACAGCCATAGTACACCTATCCTGTTATATTGCATCACACAATTTAAAGTTTCCAGAGTTAGCAATACCTCCACTTCAAATTCAACAAACTCTGATCATGTGAAGAACCCAGTGACCAAATTTGACATAAATCTCAAGAAGATATACATATATTTGTTTATTGACTGATCAAGGAAGTTAGGTTAGATTACATTACATTAGGTTTCGTAAGATTAGGTTAGTGTGTCATCTAAATGAATCAGTATTTTTAAAATTACGCCTTTCTCACGCTGATGGACAGACACCTATCATCATCATCAATGGGGGGCATACGCCGGGGGGGGGGCTCATCGCCTCGCCCTATCCTACGGCGCCACTCCCGGAGGTTGCCCCACGCAAGTCCCCATGCAGGTCCCCTTTCCATACCAGGTTCCTCCTGGCAGGAGGCAGCGACTTGCCCCAGCCACGAGCCTTGTGGACGCCCCCTTAGCCTCCAGGCCGGATTGTCTCTTACAGATACAACCCGGTGAGCAGAATCAGCTTCAGAGTAACGTGCCACATGCCCATATAGCCGGATTTGACGCTGACGGAATATGCAGGTAATAGGCATAAATTAGCGTTAACTAAATAAATAACATCATCAATCGGGTAATTTTCCCGCTTGATGTTATTTATTTAGTTAACGCTAATTTATGCATAGTGCTAATTAATTTATCAGAAAAAGAAATATATCAATGGAAGGCTAATACAATTCCGCTTCTATTGATATGTTTCATGTAAAAAGTGTTCACACAAAATATTAAATGGCGAAGAGTTTAAGTGAATATAAAGTTCATGCATATTTCTTCAGTCTTATCATGGCATTTTTTTAGTATATTGTACTGTTTTTTATTTGATAATATTATAGAACAAACATTACGAAGATAACAGTATATCATTTATACTGATAAACCATAGGAAGGGAAATGGGAGTGATGTTCGAAAATGTCAGGAATCGCGGGATTGGCCTCCACAGGAAATAGCCCAAACTGAGTAGCAAGTCCAGTATACAGTAGTCTTTAGTCAGTCATAACAATTATATCATCAACAAAACTTACCAGAAAAGTCCTTTTTTTCCACCAGAGTGAAAATGGTGTACTTATGAAAATTTACTAACAAATTTAACCTCACCTAACCTTGTCACATATAGTAGAATATACAAGTCACTGAGAAGCTTACTGAACTGAAACGTTATGGAAATACTTTGGGTTCTTGAAAATATCTCACAGATAATCATGTTTAAGAATACAGTTACTGAGTTTTCTATATGATATATGAAATTTATATTCTAAGGGAGCCAAAACTATTGTATAGAATTACCCTAACAATACTGTGGCAGGAACATCCTTATCTACTGCTCCAACAATTATTTGTGGCAAAACATCGATAGTGGACTCACAAAAGTCCTAGGATTCTTACCTAGCGGGTGGAGACCCCCCACACCTGTAAAAAAAACATTGATATCCGACAAAAACGAGTGCCATATTCATTCAAATCACAGCAAAAATATTCCGGCAACTAAGTAAACTAAATATCGGCCTCGAAATCTGTGGTTGCCCAATAATGAAAATGTACCTTATTTTGAGGAGGGGAAAAAGTGGTGTTTTCACTCAGGTAGGGAAGATTACACTTAATTTACTTACCCCCAGGGTTAGGTCTGGATACTCCCTGGGTGCTGTTTGTCGTTTAATATTATTGTTCTGCTAGGGAGATAATGGTGAACTGCCAAGGTTTTGCTGAGATAAGAAAATGAAAGCTTGTAGTTCAGGTAAAATTTGTAAATTGGTACCTACTTTCAACCAGTAATTGAGTACGAGGTTAAAGGTAATCTTGAATTCGTGTTTTTTGATGTGTTGAGAATGATGGTCATATTACAAATTGTTGGAAATGCCTCATTTTGCAGTTAATCCCCCCTCCACAACAAACCTGGGGACCCGTCTGGAACGAGGGGTTTTGGGCGTGAAAAATGGCAACTAGTTTTGTACGGGTAGTGGATTATGTGAATGAAAAAATATATCCTGTAAACACTCTATGATATGATATAAGGCCGAAAAAAACTGAAAAATATGTAACCGAGTGTACGGGAATTACCGACCTCTTCCTGAAAGATTCCCGTTAAATCTTTACAACAGTAAAACTTCAGTTTAATACAATACATGGACATTGGTGACGTAACCTGACATAACTGGGGGACTGTAACCCCCCAGACCCTCCCTCCCCGGTAGTTCACTAACCTAACCTGGACATTGGTTGCTTAGCCTAACCTATAGCGGTGAGAAAGGGGAGAAAACTGCAAAATTAAGCAGTTCCGCCAATTTTCAATGTAACCATCATTCTTAACACATCAAAGGTATTATTTTACACTAGGACCAGAATTCCCTCCACAATTGTGAGTATGGTTTTTGTTTACCTTACTGGATTCTAAGAAATATTCTCTGAGCTTCGGTCGAAATAATTACTTATGGAGATATGACGTGTTGTTTATAGGGAGGAGAGAGACAAGTTTTATGTGCGCCTCACTCTTCTTTCTCTTGTGACCTGCATCGCCCCTGTTCTTCCCTTGCCTTGGAGCCCTTTTTTAATGCAAATTTGGCTTTAGGTAGGAGGTTAAAACGTGGGGTTGGGTTAGGTTAGGTTTGTGAGTCAAAAGGTGGGGTTAGGTTAGTTATTTGCGACGGAAGCTCATACAGATAATGTTTCTCAGAATGCATTAAGGTAAACAGAAATCATACTCCCAATTGTGTGGATAATTCTGATCCTAGTAAAAGTTTACCACATCAAAATACGGTATTAGTTCGGTAGTGGGTTTTCAAAAGTCCTAGGATTCTTATTTACATCATCGTGTAGATTTCTTCATTTTGAGTATTTTGAACCCATTTCCCATGGCGCAATTGAATAATAATGGCATTATATGCAGTACCAAAAATCCACTGTTATTTCAGCCAGAAACGGTTAACATAGGTTAAATCAGATTAGGTTAAGTTAGGTTAGAGGTGGGGTTTGGTCTAGTAACAGATGATATCAAGAAAAAAAGAAGAATATCAACATTATGGCAATGCAAAGCGGAGCAAGGTTTGCGGGGCAGGGCGGGTATCCCCCCCCCCCCCAACCCTGTAAAAAAAAAAAAATCGACAAAAACGAGTGCCAGATTCATTCATTACACATCAAAACTGGCACTATTCGGAAAAAAACAAGTTTCGGCCTCGAAATCGGTGAAAGCACACCACCGAAATATAACCCAAAATACATAAGTAACTGTTTTGACCTCGAACTCTATTACTGGTAGAAATTACCAAAATATCGTAAAGGTAATCATTTACTTACCTGTGGCCAAGTAGCGGAGTGTAACTGACAGGCGTTCAGCTGGTGACACAGCTTTCTTTAACTTGGTGTCTTGTTTTCGGATGAGAGGTGACACCAGGTTCACCAGCTTCACAAAATTGCCCTTGTACATCCTGTGAAACTCTTAAACCCCACGGCTATCCTCCAGGAACATCTCCTTCAGCAGGTTGTTGAAGACATTCTTTGACTTTTTGGCCAACCAAGGTCTTGACCATTCTCTTCTTCGTTTTTTGGGTATTCTGTTTATATGCTGGTGAGCTTGTATACAAGTTGCCAGTGCCATTGCAGTCAAAGCCAACTCCTCGGTTCCATCGCTCATGGTCGCGTTTGTTTTGATTTGAGAGGTGGTCCAGGCGGAATCTGCCTAGCACTGAGCTAGGCGGCTGATTTGGCTGGGAGGCGGCTCAGACAGTGTGAACACTTGCTCTGGGCGCCCAGAACTAGCTCCGCTCCCAGCCCACGCAAAACCGCCTAGTCCACGGGTAACAGTGTCTAATGTGACCGCGCCTTAAGGTGTCCTCATCCTCACCTACCGCACACTTGCCCTTCTCACTCTGCAGGCAATTAAGCCCCACCGCGCGCCTCCCCCAAGAGGTGCTCACGACACCCTCCATTGTTGCTGATGGTGTTGCTGACGATACACATGACAAGTCCTCCTCCTTAATCTCCTCCACCCTGCTTGCCTTCCGCATGGTCTTCCTTAGTCTGGTTTCCCCTCCTCTTCCTCTTGCTCCTGCTCCCCTCCCCTTTCTCTTGCTCCTCCTCCTCAGATTCTTCGGCCACTAATTATGTCTTTCTAACCATTGTCAACATTTTCTTCATGTCAGCATATCCTTCTCTTCTATATTTTATTATTCCTTCTCTCCTTTCTGTCTTTATCTTTACAAGAAATTGGCTACTCCATTCTCCTCCTCCTCCTCCTACCTCGAAGAAAATGTACTGAATCCAGCTGACGGTACTACCTTTACCATCTTCTGCCAATTGTCTTTTTTTTCCAGCTTCGACATTTCTCTGTATCACACCGTATTGAGTTTTACGCTTTTATCTTCACGTTTTCTCTTTTCCAGCTTTGTTTGTTTCTTTCTCACTCTATCTCTGTCTCTCTCTCTATATGTTTCTCTCTATCTCTCTCTTTCTCTCTCTCTCTCTCTCTCTCTCTCTCTCTCTCTCTCTCTCTCTCTCTCTCTCTCTCTCTCTCTCTCTCGTATTCCTGTCTTGTCTCCCTCCGTTCGTTTATCTCACTTCCTGCTTCCTCTCCTCCTCACCCTTCTTCATATTCTTCCTCCTATACCTTCACTTTCTATCTTTATCTATTTGCCTTACCATTTTTGGATTTTCTTTAGACTGTATTTGTTTTTCTTTTTCATTTTGCCTGATCTTTTTTCTCTCTTTTAATCTCCTTTTCGTTCACACATAGTATTTCTGTCGTATAAGCTGGATATTTGGTATATTTTATTCTCCTCGTGCTATTTCTGGTTTCCTATCTACTCTCTTATTTCCTCTTATCTCTTCCTCTACTCTTCATATTTTTTTCTTCTTTATTCTCTTTCTTTTGCTGTCTTTCTCACGATCTTTTTTTCTCTCTCAACCCTACGTATGTCTTTCCCTCCAACAAAATATTTCCTTTAGTTTCCTTCCTTTCCTCAATTCCGTTATATTTTCGTCTGTCTATTCGTCCCTGTGTGTATGTACGTGTGTGTCTCTCTTCCTTCCTTCCTTCCATCTAGGTGTAATGCCTTCCAATTAGACGTACCAGCCTTGGCCATTACCATCACCGATTTCATTACGTCTCTCTTGTTCAGGCTTTTGTCGAACTGATGTCGCTCTCCTGTCCTTTCCTCCGCCCACATCTTTCCACATCCTTTCCCCTTTACCACCAGGACGGCAGTTCCCTACAGACACGCTGGAGCCAACGCCACGCTTCATTACACCGTACCTATACTAAGTAGCATCAACCCACTGGTCCCTCCGGATGCTCAGCCTTGGGAACCTGCTTTTATATATGTAATGTCTAGCCGCTTCCTTCAATCTTCTCTCACTATAATGGGCTCTCGGTTTAAGAGTTGAAAAATACAGCTGGCTCTCGATATATGAATAATAGTGTACAGTGAGTGGGCTCTCGATATACGAACATCAAGAAAAAAAAGTCCTGCTCTCCCATCACTCTTGTTGATAGCGGATATAAGTGTCAGAGTACCAAGAATACCTACAATTTTTAACATCAGAAGGTCTAATGCTGCACCTCAATCCACCTAGCTGTCCACGGCGCCTCATCACCCACCGACAACCTCAAAAAGGACACAACTCATCAGCGCTTAAAGTTTCCCTCAGTTTCCATATACTCATCAGCCGCTGACATAAATACATTAAACTCTTTATCCTCTCCTCCTCCTTCTCCTGCTGCTGGTACTCTTTTTCTTTCTCCTCCTCCTCCTCCTCTTCCTCCCCCTTCTCCACAGCATCCCGCGAGTAATATTGAAGCTGCCGTCGCCCTTGATCGTCATTTAGTTAATAAAAAGAGAAGAAACAAACACTGGTCTTTAAAGGTTGCCACGCAGATGATGGAAGGAAGGAGGGAGGAAGGATGGAAGGAAAGAAGCAAGGGAGGGAGCGGCAAAGGAAGACAAGAGAAATTTAATGAATAGGAGGCCACTAGAAAGAGGGAGAGGAAGAGATAAAAGGTAGCGTGGTGTTGTGATATACTGGGATTGATTATTGTCGTTATCATTATCGTTAGCGTTATCTCTCTATCTCTCTTTCTCTCTCTTTTTCTCTCTTTCTCTCACTTTCTCTCTCTCACTCATTGTGTATGTCTCGTATTTTGTGAGCCCAAAATCAGGCATTTGTATCTCACACACACACACACGCAGACATATAAACCACACACACACACACACACACACACACACACACACACACACACACACACACACACACACACACACACACACACACACACACACAGGTAGTTAGTTTGTTAATTTATTGACAAAGAATTTCCAATTGATTCTTAATAAAAAATTAAAAAATAAGATGTCTTGTTCTGTTTGCACCTGTTCACCATCACACTGACACACGCGTTGGTCAGCAGGTGTCCGACTCCACCGCCCTACTTCTATCCTAAGATTGTGAGACATAAGTCTGAGTATGGTAAATGATTCCCGTTTGTAGTCTTGGATGAAACAATCGGTTCCAATCACTTGGTGCACCGTCATGGATGGGTTCAGGTCTGTGATATAAATTGTGAGCTTTGTTGCACCGGTTGCTCTTTCCTGCACATATCTCGCAGCATTATTTAATGGATCTATATTGTCGTCCCAAACAGCTGATCTGATTATGAACCGGAAACCAGGTGTATTCGCTTGCCTGCAGAATTTGTATACGAAGTGATAAGATTGGTCCTTGTCAATGTATGCATGTTTCCTTTGGATATACTTAAAACTTTTCTTTTCAACGAGGTGATGCACGGAGGGAATACCGGCTTCTATCATACATAGATTCATGCTAGTATGATTCCGTACACCAAGTAAGCTAATTTATTATATTGTTTTTCCAGTCCTTTTTGTATTCTTTATTAACCACGACTCTGAGCTATACAATAATGAACTCATCACTGCTGCTTCAAAAACAGCTCACAAATGGCATCTGAGTGTTACTTGCACAGAAAATGGAGAACTTGTTCACTACTGCTTCACTTGCAGCTTCATGCAGACTCAAGATATCGTCCATCTTGGCATAATCAGTGAACCATGCCCCGAGGTACAAGTACTTAGTCTTAGAGGCACAGTTCACGCTCACTCCTTCACTAGACAAACAGTGTCTATCATAGTTTTTTCCATTAATAACAAAACACTTTTCTTTTCAATAATGACCATACCACTCTCCCTACAAAAGTGACATATAACCTCAAGCTTCTTCACACACATCTCACGACTTGTAGCAAATATCACAGCATCGTCCATCAACAGTAACGTGTGCAAACTACCTAAAAATCCATCCGTTACCACCGCTCTTTTAAACATCGGTACCATCTGATCAATGTATAGGACAAACAATAAGTAGCTCGAAGGAGCCCCCTGGCGAACTCTAATCGAAGCGTCTAAAATTGCTAACTTAAGAATGTTCTTGGTGGATTTGTACATTGCTTTGATCGCCAGCAGCATTACTCTATACCACACCTCAACGCCCTGAAACGCTCGATTAACTTCATCTGGGGGACTCTTTCGTAAGCTTTATTAAAATCTACAAATAAAACGTACAATTTTTCCTTTATGAATTACATAATAATCTTAAAGGTAAGATCTGTTCTATACAGTTTCTGTTCTTCTGAGCTCCCGCTTGATATTTATCAATAACGCACCAAAGTTTCACTCTATTGAGTAACATTGTGTCGTGAATTTTGGCTAGTGTATCCATTATACTAATCCCTCTATAATTATTACATATCAAAGAATTTCCTGACTTCAACAACACTACAAGTTTACTATAGCGCCATGACATCGGGTAGCAACAGCGTGTAAATACAATGTTGAATATTGCCAAAATAAGCAAAAACCATGACACAGAAAGGTTTATAATGATACCTGCATGCATATACCACTGTAACTTTTGTTTAGGTTCAGACTGTCCACCACTTCGCCCAACTCGTTAGCAATAAACGAGTCATCTAATACTGCTATATAAGGTCCATTTCCAACGTCATTGTTTTCAATTCTTTCTACATTGGGAGGGTTTAGTAAATGTTCAAAATGCGCTTTGAATTGTTCATCTTTTAGCTGCTTTACATTTTCTTCTCCAACTCCTCCTTTCCAGTTTATGGATTTCCATATCAGTCTATTATCCCCATTGTCTAAAAGACGTTTCCACCGCGGTTGTGTCTCGTCCCACCCGTGTTGCGCTTTAGAGTGTGGCCTGGTGAAGGTGGCGGCGATGTCCATGATTGCCCGGGAGCCCTCAGCGATGACTTGCTCCACGTCCACACTCTCGCCATCCCCCACGAGGTCTGGAGGCGCTATCTCCTGTAGTGCGTTAGCCAAGCCTTCGACGTCAATGGACAATATCCTTGTAGTTCAGACTCTTGCGTAACTTATTACTACTACTATGTTGTGGCGTAAACTTGTATACTGTTGACTCAATGCTAACGCCCTCTGCAACAATTCGGCTGCTGCAACCGTTGTAAAGCCTTCGGTAGCCAGCGTAATAGGGAGTGGCGCGTGGTCGGAGCCTGGGATGTTTTAGTGCCCGTTGATATCCTTTATGAGACCAATACAGTTACCTTTTACAATGCACATATCAATCTCTGATATCCAGGTCGAGCGCCTTCTGAATGACAATTCCCCTCCCAAATCCCCCCCCATACACACACACGCACACACACACATACACACACACACACCCACACTCCCACACACACACACACCCACCCCCACAGTTCACAGTTACACATCCTCAGTAGCTCACACATGGCATAAGTGCACCTGGAGTCTTTAATTAGTAACTACAACTACCTGGTATGGCCCAATGTGCCTATTATTCAATGCATGAACCTTTTCAGGAGCACGCACACACACGCCTTTCTCTTTCCACACTCAACACGGCCGACATTTGCTGCAATGAGGTGATTCTCCCTAAAAACCTTCATTATTATTACGGATAATGTTATTGCGCCTTCCTCGCTTATTTCCTGCTTATTTTTACGTCCGTTTTTACTCTCTCTCTCTCTCTCTCTCTCTCTCTCTCTCTCTCTCTCTCTCTCTCTCTCTCTCTCTCTCTCTCTCTCTCTCTCTCTCTCTCATTCACCTTTTTTTCGTTTCTATGTACTTTGTTACATTATGTTAGTGTGTGTGTATGTATATGTGTGTGTGTGTGTGTGTGTGTGTGTGTGTGTGTGTGTGTTTGTGTGTATGTGTGTATGTATGTGTGTATCTTTGTGTGTGTAAGTTTATCCATCTACACATCTGCTTGCTTTCTGTATAGTTAACTTATTATGCGCTCTGAGATTCTTCCGTCATTCCGTATTCCTTTGAAATTCGGTGGACACCATTTTTGCGTGTTATGCTGCGGAGTTAGTTGTGTTAAGACGTTTTCTGTGTGCGTGTGTGTGTGTGTGTGTGTGTGTGTGTGTGTGTGTGTGTTCCTTTTTTTCGTTCTATCTTAATGTCAATATTGATTTCTGTCTTGGGTTTACCACTGGTGTTTCTCCTCACCCCCTCACCTCTCTCTCTCTCTCTCTCTCTCTCTCTCTCTCTCTCTCTCTCTCTCTCTCTCTCTCTCTCTCTCTCTCTCTCTCTGTCCTCCCTATCCACCATTTATCTCTTATCTCTTTCCCTCTCTCCCTTTAAACACACCAGCTTTCCTCCTTCACCATCCCGTCGTCCTCATTCTCCCTCCAATGCAGCTCTTCCATGTGTTCTTTTCTTCTTTCTTTTCCTTTTTCTTCCTCTCATCACAGATACTCCCTTCCTCCTCTCTTCCTTCTTTCACATGATGAAAGGTAGGAATTGCATTGTAGGTAGGACGAATCAAGGCTAAGGGAGAGCGGGAGTAATGAAAGAACGTACAGCTGAAGGGAGTAAATATAGATGGGTCGATAAAAAGGTGTTAAAGGGATAAAAACAAGAAAATGGAATGAACATAAAAAGAATAGAAAGGATTTAAGTGAGGTCAGGAAGATTGATAGACATATATTTGTCTTTGTAAAGGAGGGAGGTGAGGGATAGCAGATAAAAGTGAGCAGAGAAGAGTACGATAGACAGAAGAATGATAGAATGGTAGAAGGGAGAGAGGGAGAAAACAAGAGAGGACGGAAGAAAAAACTTGCAGTGAAGAATGAATGAAGGGAACGAATAATGGAAAGAGCGTGAGTAAGGAGGATAGAGGAAGGCGAGGCGAGAATCAGTAGATAAGGGGATGACAAAACGAGAGGAGGGAAGGGAAGGAGGGTGGCAGGAAGGGAGGAAACTTTGTTTGACATTCAACCCGCCATCTTTCCGTTTTGTGTTCTGGTGCAGGACGTGGAATGGCGAGGAGGGAGAAAGGGAGTGAGGGAAGGAGAGTGGGAGAGAGAGGGGGGGATGGAAGGTAAGGAGGGAGGGAAGGGGGGGAGGGTGGAAGGTAGAGAGTGAGAGAGAGAGAGAGGGGAGATAAATCAGTGTCTGTGGGAAAGGGGAATGTCAGAAGCAGACATTTGATAGTGTTAAGGAAGATAGGATAGGACAGGATAGGATACGTGAGTGGAGTGAGTACAAAGATAAGAATGAAGAGGATGAAGGGGAATAGGAACGGTGAAAAGGAAGTCGGGTGATACATAGGTGTTGAAATCGAGAGGGGAGATAATATAAATAAAGAATGAAGTATGAGTAATGAGTACGTGAATTATAATGGGAAAGGTGATTGAGGGAAAGGGAAAGATAGGTGAGTAGAAGGAAAGATAGGGAGGGATAAGAGGGCCATAATTAAACTAGGTTAACAAAAGGATAAAGTAGGAGAAATAAACTAGTGAAGATATACATAGAATAATAAGGCAAGAAGTATACATTAAAAACAAAAGTGAAACATATTATTTTTTTTATTAAAATGACTTGATGAGTATACAAAAATGGATATGAAGCGCGAATTACTTGGATGGGTGGAGGAGAGAAGTGTGCAAAGGGTCCATGTGTCACGAGGTCTGAGAATTGATCATCACCTCTAATTGAGCTCAGTAATGCGAGAAGGGACGATGCATTTCTGGAACGTTTTCCGTTTAGCGGCGGCGATGGCGGCGGCGGCGACCTGCATAGCGGAGCACCGGGGCAGCTTTACCGGCCATCACTAGCTTGATTGCAACATAATTTAACGCCTTGTTGAGCCTCTAGGATAAATCGCCGCCTCCTCCTCCTCCTCCTTCCCCTCCTTCCGTACTATCCCCCTCATTCAACTTCATCGTTCTCTCTCTCTTTCCCTTGCACTCGCATACTCTCTCTCTCTCTCTCTCTCTCTCTCTCTCTCTCTCTCTCTCTCTCTCTCTCTCTCTCTCTCTCTCTCTCTCTCTCTCTTTTTCTCTTTCCCTTGCACTTGCTTGCACTCAAAATCAAAGCCAAAGTCAAATATGTGTATTTGCCCATTTTTAACAGGAAGAAAATAAAAATTTCACAAATATCTAGGCAGAGCTCTTTTAATGTAAACATTTTTAAAGAGCTCCCAAAAATAATCTATGTAATTTGAAATAATTACCTAGGGCACATATTCTAATATAATACATACGTGCCTATTCATACTGTAAACTCATATCTGGTTTTTCATAACGAGTTAGAAGTATCGTATGCGCATATTCACATTTTCACAAACTCAGACCATACACACAAACTCATATACAAATATATACATACAAACACATATGCACGTACACATACCAATACACATTCATACGCACATATACATACATTCACATACACACATACGCATACAAATACACATATACATACATATACTACATACATGCACAATGTAGTGCATGTATGTATGTATTGCACATACACATACATACATACACATATACATTCACACATACACACATATACCTATACATCACACACAAATACATATACACCACATACTACACACATTATCACTGATTTTTTATATTTTATATATATATATATATATATATATATATTATATATATATATTTGTTTTTATATACATATACATAAACAATTAAACATGTATATAAATATTACTAAGGCTGCAGTAAAACATACATCCCATCTAAACTCATATTACTCATTTACTCATTACTCATTGCAAAAATATTACTCATGATATCAAACATTAACTGAATTGTTATATGCGTTTAGTAGATACTTTTTTGCTTTTATCTTAAAGGAAACACTGTTGTTTGTATGCATGAGATACTCTGGTAGTTTATTCCATTCGAGACAGCCTGCGTATGTTACGAATCTCCTTCTGGCTTCTGATCGTGGTCGTGGAGGTCTTAATATGTTATTGTTCCTTAAATTAAAATTGTGAACATTAGATACTCTAACAAAATCAATGACTGTGGTAATTCTTAGCTGTAGATATACAAACTTTAACAATTCTAGCTTATGAATATCCTGAAGTTTTTATACACCATGCTCAACGAATAAGTTGTCTGTGTGATGCCAGCGTCCTACCCCTGACATCATCCTAATGACCCTTTTTATGTAGCAGTAATAGCGGCTGTAATATAGTTTTTAAACCTGAACCCCAAATAAGATTACAATATTGTAAGTATGGGCATATCAAGCTGTAATACAATATGATTAATGTTTCTTTAACAGATTATTTTTAATTTTATATATAATTCCTAACGACCTCGTAATTTTACTATAAATATATATCACATGCTCCTTCCATAATAACTTTTCATCAATTATAATTCCTAAAAATTTTGTTGAAGAACATCTTTGAATATCACAGTTCCCAATTTTTACTGAGGTGTGTTGGCTAATACTTTTATTCCCTGCAAATATTATGAAATGAGTTTTGTTAATATTAATTGAAAGTCTGTTAGCTAATAACCAATTTGCTACATTATTTAGTTCTTGATTAACCAGATTCTCAGGGGTGTGCAGATCAGGCTCAGAATAGTAAAGAGTTGTGTCATCACCGAATAGTATAAATTCAATAGTGACGAAGAATTGGTGATGTCATTGATAAATAACAGAAACAAAAGAGGTCCGTAGCGTGGAGCCCTGAGGAACTCCCATTGATACCAGAGCATTTGATGATTTTACACCGTTAATTTCAGTAAACTGCTTTTTCCCTGATAGCTTCGAAACCAATTCAGTGTCCTGTTTCTTATACCATAGGATTCAAGTTTTTAAGTAATATAGAATGGTTTATTGTATCGAAGGCTTTTGTTAAATCTAGGAATACTGTCATTGTGAATTTACCTTTTCATTTTCAATCAAAATATCGTTCATGAGCTTTAACAATCGCTGTTTGAGGTGAGACATTTTTGCGGAAGCCAAACTGGTTGTTTGATAATATATTATTAGTGTCTAAGAATTGTATTAGTCTCTCATACATCACTCTTTCTATTATTTTACTTAAAGTAGATAATACTGATATTGGAGGGTAGTTATGTGTCTGTAGTTTATCTCCACCTTTATGATTAGGGGTGATTTTAGCAGTTTTAAGGTTGTTTGGGAGTATGCCGTTCTGAAATGACTCATTGATCAACTTACATAGAATGGTAGATATTGCAGGGGAAATAATTTGATTACCTTGGCATGAATATTGTCGTAACCGGGACTAGAATCTTTCCGTTCTTTGATGATTTTGATCATTTCCTCTGGAGTTGATGGGGTCAGAGTCATACATGGAAAGCTACCCCTCAAATAATGTGATGGGATACTTCTGAAGCTGGTAGAGCTGTATCCAAATGTTGACCAATGGAAGTAAAATATTTATTAATTTCAGCACACACTGCATTTGGGTCTGATATAGTCACACCGTTTACCAATAGCTTATCAATGTCCGTTTTCTTAGTCTGTTTAGAGTTTAAAAGTTCATTAATTGTATTCCATATAATTTTACTATTACCAAAGGCTGTACTAAGTTTTGATTTGTATATGTCTTCTTGGCAGAGTCTAATCTAGCATTAACCGTATTCCTTAAATTCCTATATTCATTACCATAGGTGAGAGGCCTTCTTGTAAATTTCTTGTAAAGTTTGTGTCTTTCTTTAATGAGCAATTCTAATTCATGTGTAATCCAGAGCATCATTTGTCGTTTTCTGGTTATTGTTATGGTCTTCCATGGAATATGTTTATCTTTTGCTAGTGTTAATATATTAATCAATTGTGTAAATCTTCATTAGCCTCATTAGTAAACTGACATTCCCTTAATAATCCCTCTGTTGTTTTACACAATTCTTCGGCGTCAACATCCTTGTAGCTTCTGTAAGTAAAGGTTTTCTTCATATCGTCTTTAAACTTTTCCGTACAAATAATATAAGGTGCAAAATGGACAGTTATATCAGTAGCTAGTATTCTAGACTTGGTAATTATATTGAAATTATTTGACCAGATGTGATCAATGAGTGAGGCAACCTGAGTCCCCACTCTGGTTGGCAAGTTAATACACGAGTAAAATCCATGACCATGAAGAATAGCCGTGTAATCCTGTATTTGTCTGTTACTTTCCGAATTAAGTAAGTTAATATTGATATCTCTTGTTTATTTAATTTTCTCAAGTATTTCCTCCAATAAATCATTAAACAAATATTAGTCAGAGTTAGGCCTACGATAAATTAGTCCTACAATAAAAGAAGTTGCGTGTTGACATTCAACAAATAAAGATTCAAAACAGTCATTATTAACACTGACATTTTCTAGAATATTACATGATATTTTGTTATTAATATATATGGCAACACCTCCTCCTTGACGGTTCCTATTTTTTGTATATAAATTAAACCCTTCGATCTTATACAAATGTTCAATGTCACTTGATAACCTGGTTTCACAAAAGCAAGAACATTTATTTGATTAATTATATAAAGTAAGTGATTGTCAATAAATGTATCCAAGTTAGTGGGGATACTTCTGATGTTAAGAGATAAAAGTTTTAAACTATCAAGATTATCGTCAATAAGACGCTCAAACTCTGGTTGGTGATAATACTCAGTCTCTGAGAAGGAATGCACAGCTTCCTGTGAGATCCTCCTTCCAGAGAGATACTCTCTCTCTCTCTCTCTCTCTCTCTCTCTCTCTCTCTCTCTCCTTCTCTCTCTCTCTCTCTCTCTCTCTCTCCCCTTCTCTCTCTCTCTCTCTCTCTCTCTCTCTCTCTCTCTCTCTCTCTCTCTCTCTCTCTCTCTCTCTCTCTCTCTCTCTCTCTCTCTCTCTCTCAGAGGATGTCTCTAATGATGTGGTCCTCATCATTATAAGAGGACATCCATCCTCGGAGTGATTGAAGTAACTTTTGACGGAAAGGAAACAGCGGCGTGAGTTGCTGCTAAATGCTAATAGGGTCTCTGTAGTAAGAGGGCACCGCCATTCATAGGCCCTATGTTAAACGCTACTGGGCGCCATCTTAGTACCAGGGCCTCTCTGTTCACCCAAGATCCGCGGAAGTTCTCAAGGCATGACCCTGCAGTATATCATGTTATGCATGTATAAAGGATATACTGTTATCTTCGGAAATGTTTTTTCTATAAGATTATCACATAAAACACAGTAAAAAACATTAAATAAAGGTCATTATGAGACTTTGAAGATATATGCATGAGCTTACAATTCACTTAAACAGTGTCGTCATTTGTGGGAAACTTTGATGGGACAACTATGAAATGGAAGGTACATAAGATTAAATTTCATTAGTTTCTTTTGTATAATTGGTTTCTGATACATGGTACGATTAGTACCAGCAAAACTGCGTCAACTAAATAACTCGCCGCCCCCTCTCTCCTCTCTCTCTCTCTCTCTCTCCTCTCTCTCTCTCTTCTCCTCTCTCTCTCTCTCTCTTCTAAGTGAGCTTGCTAAGATCTCGCGATTCTCGGAAAACCTTTTAATTATGAATTTATAAGTAAATTCTATTTTGTAAACATCTCTCTCTCTCCTCTCTCTCTCTCTCTCTCTCTCTCTCTCTCCTCTCTCTCTCTCTCTTTCTCTCTCTCTCTCTCTCTCTCTCATCCTCTCTCTCGGAAATCTAATCAGAAATTAATTGAAATCTAATTAACTCATCATTGAGAGAGAGAGAGAGAAAGATCAATAAGAATCTCTAAACGAGTGGAAGAGAAGAGATCGACTACCGTCATTCTATCGGAGGAGACGGCCGCGCGGCTCTTATTTTAACGCTAATGTTTGCTGGTACTCACTTATGATCAGACACTAATATCTCATGTCACTAATACATCTCTCTCTCTCTTCTTCCATTAAGATTCTACTAATTCTGATTTACTTTCCGAGAGAGAGATTTAAGTGAATGAGAGCAAATATCTTGAGAGAGGTAGGAGCTATGAAGGTTAGAGTTAGGGAAGATTAAGAGAAGAAGCATTTCGAAGCATAAATATTTTCTACTTTATAATTATAAAAAAGTATCTGGGTACTCCTCTTCTCTCATATCGGTCTTGTCCAGCCCTGTCACGAGAGATGGGCCAAGAGAGAGGTCACATATATTGAGAGATCAGGTAATGGAGAGAAGATTAAGGGAGAGGAGGAGGAGAGGAAGAGAGGTGTCGGTGATCGTGCCGTTGGCGTAGTCGATTTATCCTTTTTATTTTAACTTATGTCGTTATGATGGAATCCTTATTTCAGAAAACATTACTCATGGAAACTATACAATTTCTTCTCACATTCTTCCATCTTATAAGTTGCCTCACAAAGTTTTACTTGATGACGTGTTTAAGTGAATTGTAAGTTCATACATATTTCTTCAGTCTCATAATGACCTTTATTTAATGTGTTTTACTGTGTTTTATGTGATAATCTTATAGAACAAACATTTCCGAAGATAAAAGTATATCCTTTATACATGTATAACATGATATACTGCGGGGTCATGCCTTGAGAACTTCCACGGGTCTTGGGTGAACAGAGAGGCCCTGGTACTAAGATGGCGCCCATAAATCGAGTTGTCACTACTCTTATTATTGGAGGTACTCTAGCTGCTAATGGAGAGGACAGATTAAGGGAGGAGGAGGAGGAGAGGAAGGAGGCTGTCGGTGACGTGCCGTTGGGTAGTTTACGAATGTTCCTTTTTTTTTCTTTATGTCGTGATAGATGATGGAATCCTTCTTTCTTTCTTTATATTTTCCTTTTGCTCATCATTCCTTTATTTTCTGGCCTTTTCCCTTCCTTTCACTTAATCACCCTATACCCAGTGGTGGGATTAAAAATTTTTAAGAACAGGTTCTCTCACTAAGGTCTCACTAACAACAAGTTCTCTCACTACCACAGTCTCTAGCAGCAAACCATGCTGGCTGGCCCGATATACGCGCAAAGGTTGATCTTTGTGTTGCCGCTACAGAAAATAATAACTACAGCCTCAAAAAAACTAAAATCCTACCAGAAATGGAGATGTAAACAAAACATTCGAATCAGTGATGCCACATTCCCTTCCCCTTCCTCACTGAGACTCAGTGTTACCAACTCCAAATAACTTGGGAAATATAGCTAATGTTCGTCTTGAACCCGTGTTTGGCTCCACCCGACATCAAATCTGGTTTTAGTCGTGTTTTTGACTATCAAAAGCCAGTAACAGATCTATGAGGGGTCTACCAAAAATAAGTTGTAAGTAAAAGGTGTCCATGGGGGAAAAAGATTGAGAACCCCTGATTTAAGCTAACAACCGGTTCTCGGGATTAATGAAATTCCAAGAACAGGTTCTTACGAACCGGTGCGAACCGGCTGAATCCCTTTACTGCCTATACCCCCATAAGCATCACTATTCCCTCCTGCCTACTCCTCCTCTTCCTCTTCCTCCTCCTCCTTCTCCTTCTTCCTTGCTTCTTGTCCTTCTGAAAAACTCCGTTACTAGAAGTTAATATTGTACATACGTTTCAGTTCCAGGCACAGGAAGAAAGTTGAAGATCAGTGAATAATGAATATAGAGAGGATGAGGTGGAAGAGGAAAAATATGATATAAAAGATGGATAAAAAGAGGGAAGAAGATAAAAAGAAGTAGGAGCGACAAAAACTATAAAGAGGAGAATGAGGAGAAAAAAAATGGATAGAGAATGAGGGTAAGGAAAGAGGAAGAGGGAGGAAAGGAAGAGAGGCATAAAAAAAAATCCTCATACCGTATCATATACCCGCTGACACTCCCATAATTTAGTATTTCTTGGTTCGAGAGGATGTATTTGTATAAAGATGAGAGAGAGAGAGAGAGAGAGAGAGAGAGAGAGAGAGAGAGAGAGAGAGAGAGAGAGAGAGAGAGAGAGAGAGAGAGAGAGAAGAGGCAGGCATGGGGAGTACTGGGAGAAACGAGGAGACGTTGAACTAATGAAAAAAGGACTGGCGTGTGTATTTTGTCCTTGCCGTGTCAGTAGGAATGAGAACGCGGCGATAATGGACTTAATTTGGAGCGTAATCTTCACACGTGTACATAGACGAGGCCGAGCATTCCACCGGGGCTCAGGTGACTAATAGTGGAGACATTGCAGTGAATTATGATCAAGATAATACACACACGAGGAAGAGGACGACGACGACGAAAAATTATGTATAGCAAGAGAAGGAAGAGGGGGAAATAAAAGACACAATTAAGTTAATCAACAATCTAACTAATAACCTTCAAAGGAATATTAACTTTTGGGAGAAATATATATAAATTTTGATGATAATTATGGTGATTAAAGTTGACAGATCACTTTGTCAACACGATGAACGAAGCTTTTAGCTTTTTCCTGTGGGTATGACTGTTATCACACACACACACACACACACACACACACACACACACACACACACACACACACACACACACACACACACACACACACACACACACACACACACACACACACACACACACACACACACACACACACACACCACTACGATGGTCAAGTGGATAGCGCGCTGGCCTACCATTCTGTGGTAGCCGGTTCGAAACCTCACTGTTCCCGGGGATTTTTCACTGACAAATTCGGGCGGATACTGTCCCCCTTGAGCAATCGGATAGAGGTGTGTGTTGTGTGAGGTCCCAGCATTACGCAAATATCAGTAATAATGAGCTCCAAGCTAGCACCGGGAGGGTGAATTTGGCGATCGCGAGTCCGACTCGGGTGGACAAGACCATGAGTAAATAACACACACACACACACACACACACACACACACACACACAAGCGCACACACACACACACACACACACACACACACACACACACACACACACACACACACACACACACACACACACACACACACACACACACACACACACACACACACACACACATACATAATAACATAGAAAAAGAGAAGCAAGGATATGTGTCTTTATTAGTGATGAGGAACATCGTCGATTCCTTGAAAATGTTACGAGAAAAGAAGAGGGAAAACGGAGGAGGAAAAGGAACAAAACGTATAACAGTATTTGTACAAACATTTACATTCCTTAGCTATTGTGACAACCATCCATAACCGCCAATAAGACCACCATTCACTCTATCACAACTCTACCACCAATCATTACCACCATTGCCATTACCACCACACCATAATCACCAGCAACAAACAACAACATTATCACCACAAGAAACAACAACAATAACAATAACAATATCATCACCACCACCACTTCTTACTGTACCACTTCATCACCACCATCATCATCACCACTACCACCCTCAACACTATCATTAGTTTCAATGTATATTGTACACAAAAGATAACATATGGTTGCTTGTGTGTGGTGTGTGTGTGTGTGTGTGTGTGTGTGTGTGTGTGTGTGTGTGTGTGTGTGTGTGTGTGTGTGTGTGTGTGTGTGTCATATTATAGGGTAGGCGATGGCCGAGTTACTAGCGTCTTGGAGTGGTGAGCTCATGGAGGTAGGATGGGTACATCCATGGGGCATATCTCATCCTACCTCCATGGGTGAGCTCGATGTCCCAAGCTCGAATCCTGCCGGGGGCAACTCTTTCAAACCATATTTAACGCAGTCGACAAGAGCCTGGTAGGTAGGTGACCATAAGGTCCCGAGTGGCTGAAGAGACACGCATGCTGCATATCTGTTCTTCCGACTGCGACTACAAATGCGGCGGAGGGAACACCAGATGGCAGCATGAGCCTACCTGAGGATCAGACCATCACAGAAAACAGGACCTTCACCAATCAACACAGGTGTCACTATAAAAATCCAGCCTGTGCCACCACGGGCGAGAGCCAATCATCACAGCCCTCAAAAATGTGCAGGGCCAACTACCTAAGCCCTCAAAGGAAAAAGATATAATAGCTTACACGCGTATAGGCTCCAACGTAAAAAACTAAAGAAAGAAAAACTATAAAAAAGGCCATGTATAATCTATATGTTTTTAGATGGGCGAAATATTGCTTGTTCTGGTGATGATGATTTACACGAAAGCATTATATAATTGAATGGCTGATTTTTAAAGCTTCAATTTCTATCGGACGTGAACCATAATGTATCAACGTCATGGGTCACTCCTCTCTCTCTCTCTCTCTCTCTCTCTCTCTCTCTCTCTCTCTCTCTCTCTCTCTCTCTCTCTCTCTCTCTCTCTCTCTCTCTCTCTCTCTCTCTCTCTCTCTCTTTTTCTTTTTTCTCTCTCTTTCTCTTTCTATCTCTCTCTGGCAACAATAGTAACAAAAAAAAAACAAAAAAAACATCAACAACAACTAATGTACGCAAGAATATGAAAAGCCAATTGAGGAGCAAAAGTTTTTTCTTACTTAGATCCATTTTTTATTTTTTTTATTTTAATTAATGCACTTCCATTGTAGGAAGGCACGGGCTTTCTAAGAGCCCGTCAGTGTTAAGCAGTTAGATGTCACAGTAGTTAACGGGGTGGAGGGTATGAGGCGACGATTTCACAAAGGATATTTAGGGGAACAGCACTCAGGACGGAGGCTGCCGTTTCGACTTCTCTTGGGTAAGTTGCGTGATGGTAGAGGCGCAGCCTGGCGGTGGAAGGGCAATGCAGGACATAGTGTAGTAGTTGTGATTCCTCCATCTCTAGGCAGGGTCTAGGCATACCTACAATTAGTTCAAAGCACACCATCTTAGTGTGTGTCCACCTCTCAAAAAAAAAAAAAAAAAAAAAAAAAAAAAAAAAAAATTATAATAATAATAATTCAAGAAGTGGATTATGGTGCCGCAAGCTTCCAGATAATGATTTCTATGCTACCACAAAACTCCTTGCGTCATATCACAAGTATGATTTTATTCCTTTGAACGCAAAACAGCATGTAAGAATGTAAGAAACATCCCAATGATGGTACATTTGCTATTCACATCTTTCTAACTCGTACAGCTGTTGTCATGAATTACATATAACTTCTGTGTGAACTTTTACACTGCCTGTTTCCTCTCCCTCCTCTCACAGCCTTGGTATGCATGAGTTGCCGTTCAAGGTTCTCTATTCTCTATCCATTTACTATTATAAGAGGTGACTAGTTCTTAGTTAATTTTTTAAATCTTTATTGGTAAGTTCAAGAATATGCATCTATGCTCATTACTTTTTCATTGTCCTATGCATTCATTTTACTCATGACGCGTTATCTTTTTAGGGCGATTATACGGCCACCCTTAAGCTGGATTTGCAATATTTCTAACCATGTATTAACAACCTTCATATGTTTTCGATAAGTTACAATAGCTGTAAATCCAGACGCTGTACTCAGAGGGGGGTACATTCTATTCGAAATAATGTTTGATGCATCCTTTTACACATACACAAACACTAACTAGCGTTAGATCCTTACCACTTCCTTACAAAACAACTCCAAGTCTTCCAATACTTAAGATATTATCGATTTAAGACACTGGACCTACTTGCTTTTAAACATGAATAAGGCAATGAAATAAATACTCGTAGACAGCGATGTTGAATATCAGATCAGGATATGCTCTTTGCGCAATAACGGAGTAATAGGTTTGTGCTGCTATCATCGCGTGACCGGATCAATACAGTTACCAAGCTGAAAGAAATGACAACAGTTATATGCCTGATAGAAATGTTCCCCGAGTGATAATACCTATGACATCTCCCAGAATCATGTTTCGGGCAAATTTACCGTGAAAGAATGGAACGGTGCCGTGTCTCTTAATATTTTCTTGGGAATTATTAAATGTTATCATATGTTTCTAGATACTTCAGCATTTATTGAGAGAGAGAGAGAGAGAGAGAGAGAGAGAGAGAGAGAGAGAGAGAGAGAGAGAGAGAGAGAGAGAGAGAGAGAGAGAGAGAGAGAGAGAGAGAGAGAGAGAGAGAGAGAGAGAGAGAGAGAGAGAGAGAGAGAGAGACAAAACAAAAATATTTTCATTATTAGTGATATCATTATCATTGTTTTTGTTATCATCATCATTACCATTGTCATATGATAATCTCTGTCTTGTAAAGATGTTTTTAAAGGCAGTCAGAACTTGTCATTCGTGTGTCATTAGTGATAACTAGTTAAGACGTGGATCTAATGACCTTCCAACCTCTCCTCGAATTATTTACTCTGTATTGCCATAGTGACTTAGTCTATCACACGTCCTTGGGGGAAACGTTAATATGTTATTAATATATATGTAGATATACATAATATTGTTTTTCTTAATTTGCTTTATTTACCACCTTTATTCGCGTATCAATGTGACACAATCTATAGTTCTTTGTGTTTTGTGTTTTGCTAGTTTTACTTAAAAAAATGATACCATACATTTGTTTAGTTTTTTTTTTATATGCATTTCTGTGTTTTATCGTGTTGCGATTAGGTATACATTTTTATTTTGAAATTCTCTGTCTTGTGAAAATCAGACAGACAGACAGACAGATAGACAGGCAGACAGACGGAGATATATACGGGAAGACATCAAACACATCAAGAACTAGTCAGACATACAGACAAACCGGAAGTCAGTTAGCCGAGAAAAATGGAGGTCACGATGACAAGCAGACCGACAGAGAAAAAGACAAACCGAAAAAAATAGTGCTGGAATTGGAGGAAACGTCCAGAAAAATGAAATAAAAATGATAAAACGGTGCAGGAAGAGGAGAAAAGAATATATATATATATATATATATATATATATATATATATATATATATATATTATATATATATATATATATATATATATACACGTAATCAAAATTTATATAACTTGAAAAGGCCTTTTTTAATAAACCAACGTTGGCCTACTTTTGCAAATATCAATGCTAACTTACCTTGATAGGGGAGGGAGGGAGCAATCAGCCGTGTCTCACCTAGAGGAAGGTGGGGGAGGAAGGACGAGGCATAGAGGAAATGTTGCAGGAAGGGAATGCAAGATTAGTATTAACAATTTTGTTACTCTTTTTTTTCTTTCGTTTTTTTTCTCTTTGTTTATCTAGGATGTGCATGTTAGTGCTGAAGTGGTCTACAATGTCGAGGAATTTAGACCATCGTGTTCTATTTGTATACGTAAAATGCAGGACTATTTGTAGATGTATACGTGTGTACGTATGTATGTATATGTAAGTACGTGTGTGGGTAAACATGTAGCTATAAATGTGTAAATCACCATGTTTGTAAGGGTATGTTACCTTGTTTGTTTTTCTTACTTTTATGATGTGTGTGAGTCTGAATTTTATTTGTGTAGGTATCATTTGTCTGTTTATGTATTTTTGTTTCTCTCTCTCTCTCTCTCTCTCTCTTCTCTCTCTCTCTCTCTCTCTCTCTCTCTCTCTCTCTCTCTCTCTCTCTCTCTCTCTCTCTCTCTCTCTCTCTCTCTCTCTCTCTCTCTACGTTATGCAGAGTATTAATTTCGGAATTCTGACACATTTGCATCCTTAATGGAATATATTAATGATTCAGGTCACGACATCGAATTTGTTTGGCTGTGAATTTTTAGGGGTCCAAAGGGGTCAGAACCTTTCCTGCCTCGTGTGTTCCATCTTTTTCAATGAATGTGTTGAAGGGGGAGAGAAGGAAGAGGGACGTGAAGGGAGACTAAGATTTGTCTTCCTTCATTCGTTTCTGGAATAGCTAGAGTATTTTGCGGGAGCGTTGAGAAAAAGATAAATGGCCAGGCACACGTGTAGAAGTGTAGGTGGAAGTGGTAGTGGTGGAGCTGTCATGTAAAGGAGATGGAATGTCGAAGAGAATGGAGAGGAAAATATATGAGACAAGTGATGGAACTTGATTTTTTTCTACCTTTCTAATCCTCCATGTTGTTTTTCTTGTTTTTCTCAATATTTTCCCTTCCTTCCGCCTCTTTTTCGCCTCCTTCCTGTTAGTATTTGTTGTTGTTTTTAGTGTTGTTGTTCCTGCTGATGTTGTTGCTCTTTTCTTCATCATCGTCAATATATTAATCTCAATATATATCTTCTTTTTCTTTTTCTTATTCGTTGTCGTCGTTGCCTTCTTCCTTCCATTGCGCTTACTCCTCCAGCTACTCCTCCTACTCTTAATGCACAACTACTTTTACTACTACTGGTACAACTACTTCTACAACAACTATCACTATTAATAGTACCACTACAACTACTAATTTGCATTTACGTATGTAAAAAAGTTGAAAATTAAAAATATATCAGTCTAACATCAGGCAATAATCAATTAAGTCAACAGCAATAAGAGATAATCCTTCATTTCTCCACATACATCACAACGATCGCTAACCAATAGGTTTTTTTTTTTATTCCGATCCATAGGGTCTCCATTTGTTTATTTCTGCTTCGGACGTTCACGTATTAATTTAGGTTGCTTACGTTCACTCATATATTTATGCTGTTTTATGGTATTTAGTTTTTCCTGACTGATGATGTATTCTGTTATTTACTAATTCCTTTTCCAGTCTTTCAAATAATGTTCAAATATTTCTACCTCCTTTGTCGTGTGAATATTTACAATTCTTTCTTTGTTACAGGTAAGATCCCACTTTGTCCTGGCGAATGTGTTCCACAGGTGAGCTGTGGGTGAGGAAGAGCCTTCTCGCTTTCTTGTCTTGATTTCAAATCACCCATGAAGGTCTTTGGTGAAGAATTGTCTCATCAAATATGTTACTCTAGGGAAGTTTTCTATTACCTGTTGTTCTTATGTTCTGATGTTTCTCTTCTTCTTCCATCTCCTTCCTTTCTTTTTTCTCCTTAACCAAAGACTACTGTATACTGGACTTGCTACTCAGTTTGGGCTATTTCCAGTGGGGGCCAGTTTTGCGATTCCTGAAATTTTTGAACATCACTCCCATCTCCCTTCCTATGGTTTATCAGTATAAATGATATACCGTTATCCTCGTAAATGTTTGTTCTACAATATTATCAAATAAAAAACTAAAATAACTAAAGAAATGGCATTATGAGAGAGTGAAGAAATATGCATGGACTTATTAATATTCACTTAAACTCCTCGCCATTTAATATTTTGCGGGAAAACATTTTACAACAAACATATCAATAGAAGCGAAATGTTATTAGCTTTCCATTGATATATTTAGTTTTCTGATAAATGAATTAGTACTATGCATAAATTAACTAAATAAATAACCTCATCAATCGGGAAAATTACCCGATTGATGTTGTAATTGTTGTTCATGCATATTTCTTCAGAGTCTCATAATGGCATTTCTTTAGTGTATATCGCAGTTTTTTATTTGATAATATTATAGAACAAACATTTACGAAGATAACAGTGTATCATTTATACTGATAAACCATAGTCTACTGTATTCATGGAGCACTTTTTTACTTGCCGATCCGATTGGTGATGTTATATTTCTAGTTAACGCTAATTTATGCATGGTTCTAATTCATTAATCAGAAAACGAAATATATCAATGGAAAGCTAATGAAAAACCGCTTATATTGCTATGTTTCATGTAAAACGTTTTTTCGCAAAATATTAAATGGCGAAGAGTTTAAGTGAATATTGAGTTCATGCATATTTCTTCACTCTCTCATAATGCCATTTCTTTGGTGTATTTTACTGTTTTTTATTTGATAATATTATAGAACAAACATTTACGAAGATACCGGTATATCATTTATACGGATAAACCATAGGAAGGGAGATGGGAGTGATGTTCGAAAATGTCAGGAACCGCAAAACTGGCCTACACTGGTCATGGGCGGGTTGGCGCGGGGCAGGAGTAGCAAGTTCAGTATAGAGTAGTCTTTGCCTTAACCTTCAAATTTTAATATCTATATTTTAAAAGTTGTTGCTTTGAAGTCTTCTATTTTAATATCAAAATATTTTTCTCTAATTCGAAACTTTAATCAAGTGTTGAATGATGAATTTTGCCAAAAATATGTTGGAAAATTTACAGAAAAGAAAAGTCATTATCATCTTTAAAGTTATCAGCTCATCATAACCCGGTCTGCGAAAAGGTGAAAGAAGAGGAAGAGGGACAAAATAATTAAGGAAGAGTAGGATAGCGAGGAGGAGGGAGCAAGAGAGGGAATGTGTATATATATCAAAAATATTTTGTAAAAGCAAACCTGGAAACCAATAACTAAGAGAATAATGAGACAAAACATAAGTCCTCGCGCGCCCGTGAGTGCGTGCGTGTGTGTGTGTCTGTGTGTGTGTATGTGTGCATGCGTACGTGTGTGTGCGTGCGTGCGTGCGTGCATGCGTGCGTGCGCGCGTGTGTATAGTGGCACTGGACAGTTATCTTAGTCGACTGTCCACTCAAGTCGACGTCGAGTTAACTGTGTGTAAATGCTTAAGGTTAATCGTCCATAAACAGTTAGCGAGGAAGGGCAAGGAGGAGAAGGAAGAAGAGTAGGAAGTTGAAGGAGGTAGAAGACAAGGGAAGGGTAAAGAGGGAGGAAGAATGATGATAAAAGGATAATGGAGGAAAGGGCGATAGGACAGACTGAACTACTAAATCTTCTCCTTCTCCTCCTCCTCCTCCTCCTCCTCCTCATATTCAATTCCGAAAAATGTAAAATAATGCATATAGGCAACGATAACGTCAAATATAACTATCAAATACAAAATAAATAGTTAACTGAAGTACAGCAGGAAAAGGATTTACGTGTCATCATTAGTAATGATCTTAAAACCAGTAAAATAATGGAGGAAATGGAGGAAAAGAAATGTTGTTCCCATATTTAAGAAGGGAGACAGAGGACTAAAGTCAAATTATCGAACCGTAAGTCTAACATCAGTGGTGGGTAAATTATTGGAATATATTATTGCAAAAAACATTAGAGAGCACTTAGATAAACATAGTTTGTTCAATGATTCACAACATGGATTCACCAAGGGTAGGTCATGTCTCACCAATTCATGTGACACCAATGTCACGTATCCAAGACGGCAGATAATGATAAGGATTATGATATAATATATCTGGACTTTAGTAAGGCATTTGACAAAGTACCACACGAGCGACACTTAAATAAGGTTAGGGCTCATGGAATAGATGGGAAGGTTCTTCATTGGATCAGAGCTTGGCTAAGTAATAGGCAACAAAGGGTTACAATTAATGGTTCTAAATCTGAATGGTGACTGGTGACTAGTGGAGTTCCACAAGGGTCTGTTTTGGGTCCATTACTATTTTTGATTTACATCAACGACTTGGATAGTGGGATTAGCAGTGATATCAGCAAGTTTGCTGCTGATACTAAGTTAGGTAGGATTATTGGATCACAGTCTGATGTAAACATATTGCAGGGAGACTTAGATAAACTTAACGAGTGGGCAGTCAGATGGCAGATGGAATTTAATATTGATAAATGCAGCGTTATGAATGTTGGTAGAAAAAACCCTGGTAATAGATACACCATAAGCAATGTATCGCTGAAAAGATCAGAAGGTGAAAAAGATCTTGGAGTGAGGGTGAGCCCAGACCTCCGACCTAGGAAACAATGTATTGAGGCCAGAAATAGAGCTAATAGAGTATTAGGATTCATTACCAGAAGTGTTAAAAGTAGAAGTGCGGAAGTTATTCTAAAGCTTTATCTGGCTCTAGTCAGGCCTCACCTAGACTATGCGGTTCAGTTTTGGTCTCCATATTACAGGATGGATATAGCCTTGTTAGAAACAGTGCAGAGAAAGATGACCAAAATTATACAAGGGATGCGTAACTTTAGTTATGAGAGGAGATTGAAGCTATTAAAATTACACTCACTCGAGAGACGCAGAGTAAGGGGCGATCTGATAGAAGTTTTTAAGTGGATAAAGGGATTTAATAAAGGAGAGGTAGGAAATGTTCTTGCGGCTTTTAACCAGGGTAGAACAAAAAGTAACGGATTCAAGCTGGAAAAGCGTAGATTTATAAAGGAAATAAGGAAAAACTGGTTCACAAATAGGGTGGTGAATGAATGGAATGGTCTCAGTAGACAGGTAGTTAGTGCGGAGTTATTAGGGAGCCTTAAAGAGGAGCTGGATAGGTTCATGGATGGGGATGAAAGGTGGATGTAGGTAGTTAGGTGACAGGAAATACCACGTGTAGGCCTCGCGGCCTCTTGTAGCTTCCTTATTTTCTAATGTTCTTATGTTCAGTACGCATTGCCTGGCTGCCAGTAAAATGGGGAATATGATGTTGGGCTTCATTAAACGCAACTTTTAACATAAAACTCCGAAAGTAATGACACGATTATACACGTACTTGGTTAGGCCACACTTAGAATATGCCGTTCAATTGTGGTCGCCTTGTTTCGTAAAAGATCAAGCCAAATTGGAATCAGTTCAAAGAAGAGCAACCAAACTAATTCCATCTCTGCGAAATTCATCTTATGAAGAGAGACTGCGGAAACTTAATATGTTTTCCTTTAACCCGGGACCTGCGGGAGCAAATATTTTTTTAGTACCACCAGTGCGGGGATGTGAGTAAAACAGTAACCATTACAGAATTGGATGAAAATCACATCAACGTTAAAGTAGTAAAAATCCGCATCCGACAATATATATATTTTTAACCCAAACGTATGGGGTTGTGGTGTGGTTGCTGTCGGGAGTTGAAATATATGGCGCGAATGGCACCAAACCGCTGGCGAGAGACTGCTGAGGTGGGATCAGGGGTGCCACTCCTTGGGATTTTTCCCAAGATTTTGAGGGGATTATTCAAGTATTTCTCCAGTAGTTTTTCACAAGGTAAGCATAGGTACCGTTGTACCGTACCTTGAGATAAACTACTGGAGAAATACTTGAATAATCCCTCCAAAAGTCCCAAGATAGACAAAAAATATCCCAAAGCCAGGACCTAAATACCAAGATCTTGGGAAAAAACCCAAGGAGTGGTATATCTCTGCGTACAGCGTAGTAAGACAGATGGTGATGTGTGTTATCGAGGGCTGACATCAAGGCGTACATGTGACATAGTTTGTAGACTTCTACGAATGTTGGCGCGGTTTTTGTATGCAATTGAAAATTGCGCTTCCGGAAGGCTTGCCGCAGTCGCTCAACAGAGCCTTCCGGAAGGCTTGCCGCAGCCCACGGGTTAAGGATCGTAGAATCCGTGGGGACTTGATAGAAACCTTTAAGATTCTTTAAAAATTTGATGTCATTAATCAAGAGAACCTATTCGAACTTTCTCCTCACGTGACAACAACGTTAAAACTGAATGGTCAACGTTTTATCACAGATCTCCGTAAATAATGATTTCAATGTTAGAGTTGTTGTTGATCGATGGAACAAATTACCAGTAAATGTTGTCGAAGCACAATAACTTCATTTAAAAACAGACTTGACGTGCACTGTAAAGTAAATGGGTTTTGATATTGCTCTACGAATTTATATTATAGTCCCCCGGATCGATTAGTGGTAGTTGTAGTTAGCACACTTCATATCCTATCATTCTTCACTACAAAACTTCCATGTTCCTATCTTCTTTAGGGAGATGGTATCCTTTTCCAACTGTCCTCTTACATGTAGTTGATAGTTAGTAGTATGTAGTTCAGCAGATACCCTAGTAATAGACCAAAAGGTCTCCTGGTGTCTGTTATTCCTATGTATTCCTATGTATTCCTCCTCCTCTTCTTCCTTCTCGCCACACCTCTCACCTTCCTGAAGCCTCTTTGGATATGAAACTGACACATTCCATTTTCCACTTGAATTTCATCTGTGTTTAGTTACCTGGAATATCATAACACAGGTGATGTTCATAAGAGAGAGAGAGAGAGAGAGAGAGAGAGAGAGAGAGAGAGAGAGAGAGAGAGAGAGAGAGAGAGAGAGAGAGAGAGAGAGGAGAGAGAGAGAGAGAGGAGAG
>JACEEZ010003455.1:22500-29826 GCA_016584305.1 Chionoecetes opilio | reverse complement strand
TAAATTATAAACGAGGATATGTATCTTGGACTTTAGTAGGGCATTCGACAAGGTGCCACATGGTAGACTCTTAAATAAGGTTTAGGCTCATGGAATAGATGGGAAGGTTCTTCGTTGGATTAGATCTTGGCTAAGTAATAGGCAACAAAGGGTTACAATTAATGGTTCTAAATCTGAATGGGGACGGGTAACGAGTGGGGTTCCACAAGGGTCTGTTTTGGGTCTATTGCAATTTTTTATTTACATCAACGACTTGGATAGTGGGATTAGTAGTTATATCAGCAAGTTTGCGGATGATACTAAGGTAGGTAGGATTATTATATCAAAGTCTGATGTAAATATTTTGCAAGGGGACTTCGATAAATTAAATGAGTGGGCAGATTGATGGCAGATGGAATTTAATATTGATAAGTGCAGCATTATGAATGTTAGTGGGAAAAATCCTGGTAATAGGTACACCCATAGACCACTATATCTCTGCCAGGCCCGGTATTTATAATAAGGTTATGGGATTCCCATAAGGTTCGACATAACATAAAGTTGCCCATAAGATCTCCATAGCTATGGAGCAAATTTCCGCCATAGCTATGGGTCTAGCAGTTCCTGCTGACACAACTTCGCGCTAAACGTAGCATTTACATTACCCTTAAGGCCTCTTCCATTTGTGCCCAAGCTGCATGAACCAGTTCTTTCAGTTCAGGGTTGGGTTCTGGGTTCAGGGTTGGGTTCGCGTGTCACAAATGGAACGCAAAAACCCCGTTTTTTGTTTACAAACATACTCAGCTGGCGAGGCAATTTAGAGAGAGAGAGAGAGAGAGAGAGAGAGAGAAGAGAGAGAGAGAAAGAGAGAGAGAGAGAAGAGAGAGAGAGAGAGAGAGAGAGAGAGAGAGAGAGAGAGAGAGAGAGAGAGAGAGAGAGAGAGAGAGAGAGAGAGAGAGGGGAGAGAGAGAGAGAGAGGAGAGAGAGAGAGGAGAGAGAGAGAGAGAGATAGAGAGAGAGAGATAGAGAGGAGAGAGAGAGAGAAACGAGAGAGAGATAACGAGAAGAGAGAGATAACGAGAGAGAGAGAAAGAGAGAGATAACGAGGGAGAGAGAGAGATAACGAAGAGAGAGATAACGAGAGAGAGAGAGATAACGAGGAGAGATAGAGAGATAACGAGAGAGAGAATACGAGAGAGAGAGAGATAACGAGAGAGAGATAACGAGAGAGAGAGATAACGAGAGAGAGATAACGAGAGAGAGAGATAACGAGAGAGAGAGAGATAACGAGAGAGAGAGAGAGATAACGAGAGAGAGAGATAACGAGAGAGATAACGAGAGAGAGAGATAACGAGAGAGAGAGAGATAACGAGAGAGATAACGAGAGAGAGAGATAACGAGAGAGAGATAACGAGAGAGAGATAACGAGAGAGAGATAACGAGAGAGATAACAAGAGAGAGAGAGAGAGAGAGAGAGAGAGAGAGAGAGAGAGAGAGAGAGAGAGAGAGAGAGAGAGAGAGAGAGAGAGAGAGAGAGAGAGAGAGAGAGATAGAGATAACGAGAGATAACGAGAGAGAGATAACGTGAGAGATAACGAGAGAGAGATAACGAGAGATAACGAGAGAGAGAGATAACGAGAGATAACGAGAGAGAGAGATAACGAGAGATATAACTCAGCTAGCTGCTATGTGAAGGGATCATATCAAGTTTAAGATCGCGGGAACGCATGGCCTTCACCAGCCATGTATGCCTCTTTTATGCCGTCTGACATCCTCTCCGACTCGTGCATGCGGAAAACCCTTCACGATAAGAGAAATAGGGCCCAAGGCGACCATTGTTTGTTATGAACTGAAAACTCTACCCAAGCTACCCACCTCTCAATGTGAGTAGAGAAAGTTCACGGGTTTTGCTGAGTCACTACGCGCTTTGCCTCGGACCCAGGTTTTCGTGCGCAAATGGAATGCCTGAATTCTTGGGTTCCGTGAACTGGTTCTTGAAATGTTGCAAATGGAAGAGGCCTTAAAATGTCTTTTAGATCATGAAATAACGCTTGAAATCAGTAAAATATAAGCAGTAAATTATGTGAGAACCTTACGAACTGAAAATAAAGCAATATTAAAGGATTAATTCATATATACGTGTAAATAAGATCCCGTAGAAAAGTTTTACGCGGGAACGATGTAAACACTTGTCTCTCTCCTCCCTATAAATAATAATATTATGTTATATCTCCACAAGTATTGGTAGAAGGGTGACGGAAGGAAACACAACAGGTAAACCACGTAGTACAGAAGGGGAAAGGGGCAAAAACCAGGGAGGGAGTGATGACCAGGCAGATACGGCAGTATACATATAGCTTGGTAGATATACTGCCGTATCTGTAGCTACGTATACTGCCGTATCTCTGCCTGATCATCACTTCCTCCCTGGCTATTGTTTCTTTCTCCTCCTTTACTACATGGTTTAACTTGTGTGTATCCTTCCGTCACCCTTCCGCCATTACATTTGGAAATATGATGTTATTTGGTAAATTTCTAGCGTTGCCCATACTCTCCCCCTTGCCCCAAACAAGCTTGGGACCTGTGGGAATGCGGGGTTTGAGGTGGGGACTAAATAATGCGTCGAAAACACGTATTTTTAGAGTTGTGTAGGAGTCAAAATTACCTATATCTAGGGTAATCTTCCTAGATATTAGAAATTTACCTAACCTTCAAACTCCGAGATTACAAGGCCCCCCTCGTAATCTAACCTAACCTAAGCAAATTAAACCTAACCTAGCGAGGGGCTCTGCCCCCCTTGACCCCCGACAATCTATCCTAACAGCGATAATCACCCGATAATCTATCCTAACTTAGCGATAATCACTCGATAATCTAGCCTAACCTAATGGGGCCCCTCGACACCCCCGGTAACCAAATTTTGTTTTATCTTACTTCTTAATGGGAGGGGTGGGGGAGGGTGGGGTGGACTCGATACTCCGGTCATTCTGTTTGTAAGGATCGTCAGCAGGTCCACACGTTTCTTGACTGAAGAAATTCAGTCAATTTTCCCTAGATCTAGGGAATTTTTACGGCACTGCCTAACTCAATAACTATGTGGTTGCAACGCACATTTTGTACCCCAGCCAAATATCCCGCATATCCCCAAGGTGCCCAAACTTGTTTTGGGGGAGAGGGGGGAGTATGGGCAAACACTACAACAATACCTGTTATTTATAGGGAGGAGAAAGACTAAGTGTTTACGTGCGTCTCACTCTTCTTCCTCTTGTGACCTGCATCGCCTCTGTTTTTCTTCCCTTGCCGCGGACACTTTCCAATGAGGATTTGGCTTTAGTTAGAAGGTTAAAACGTGGAGTTAGGTTAGGTTAGGGAATCTAAAGGTGGAGTTAGGTTAGTGAATCTAAAGGTGGGGTTACGTTACATTAGGTTAGGTTAGTTAATCTAAAGGTGGTTTAGGTTACTTAATTTCATGACATATACGCTTCTCACTAAAAAACATTTGATATCTCCAGAAGTAATGATTTGCGACAGAAACTCATTGAGAGTTTCTTAGAATCCATTAAGGTAACCAGAAAGCACACTCCCAATTAGAGAGAACTGCAACTCGAGAAATGCCAGTGGTCGCTGGCAGTTTTAACTCATAGGTTGGTCTACTGTGTTTTGGCTCCGCGACTAATATTTTTCATAAATTAATTTCGCGATAAATATTGATGCACCGCATCTGAATACCAAAAAATATAGTTCTTCTGTTGTTCTACTAATTATATGGATGACATGCATTACGATGGAACGTTCTATAATAGCAATTTAATGCAAAATACTCGCCTCGAGTAGCAAAGCTTAATAGATTTTTTACATGTATATTGTGGCATGTAAAATTTGGGCGATGTTCACACTGTTTTCTAAGACAGTACTGCTGCGTCTGGCAAACGCTTGTCAAAATACAATAAGCAATGCCTTGGAAAAACGAAGAATAAAGAATGCCGAAATCGGCTTGTTGCTGCGACAATGTAGGTTATAATTGTGGAGGCGACGTGCCGCGGCGGGGAGTGGTGGGCGGGGAGATTGTGGCGGGGAGATTGAATCAAAACATTGCCACTTCACGCGTCGACTCATTGCACTTCTAGGCTTTCTATCTGATTGATACACAATAATAACAGGAAAATATGACTGCCTAGGTATAGATAACTTCTAAACATTCGTTATTGACTATATAATATCATAGAGTAGCATTTACCTCGCCTCCTCAACTATAACCTACTTGGTTATTTGGTTATATACAATGTTTTACAGAATCAGGCTTCTATACAATATACATATAGAAGAAAATCGTTCTTAATATTATACTTGTGTGTTTTAAGTGCAGTGGAATAAGCCCATATTTTTCTTTCAAGTTGACCAACTTTTCACCAAATTGTGAGTTAAAACTACCAGCGACCACTGGCATTCGGAGTTGCAGTTCTCTCTAATTCCAATGATCTGAAACTCGAGAAATGCCAGTGGTCTCTGGCAGTTTTAACTCAAAGGTTGGTCTACTGTGTTTTGGCTCCGCGACTAATATTTTTCATAAATTAATTTCGCGATAAACATTGATGCACCGCATCTGAATACCAAAAAATATAGTTCTTCTGTTGTTCTACTAATTATATGGATGACATGCATTACGATGGAAGGCTCTATAATAGCAATTTAATGCAAATTACTCGCCTCGAGTAGCAAAGCTTAATATATTTTTTACATGTATATTGTGGCATGTAAAATTTGGGCGATGTTCACACTGTTTTCTAAGACAGTACTGCTGCGTCTGGCAAACGCTTGTCAAAATACAATAAGCAATGCCTTGGAAAAACGAAGAATAAAGAATGCCGAAATCGGCTTGTTGCTGCGACAATGTAGGTTATAATTGTGGAGGCGACACGCCGCGGCGGGGAGTGGTGGGCGGGGAGATTGTGGCGGGGAGATTGAATCAAAACATTACGACTTCACGCGTCGACTCATTGCACTTCCAGGCTTTCTATCTGATTGATACACAATAATAACAGGAAAATATGACTGCCTAGGTATAGATAACTTCTAAACATTCGTTATTGACTATATAATATCATAGAGTAGCATTTACCTCGCCTCCTCAACTATAACCTACTTGGTTATTTGGTTATATACAATGTTTTACAGAATCAGGCTTCTATGCAATATACATATAGAAGAAAATCGTTCTTAATATTACACTTTTGTGTTTTAAGTGCAGTGGAATAAGCCCATATTTTGTTTTCCAGTAGACCAACTTATTATCAAAAAAGTGAGTTAAGACTGCCAGCGACCCCTGGCATTTTGGGTTCCAGTTCTCTCGAATTGTGTAGGTAATTCTGGTCCTAGTGTAAAAAATTTACCTTGTTTCCAAGTATTACATTTTTGTTTTTCCGGAAGTAGTATCTCCACTACGTGCTGAAGCTGAAATGATAGCCCTCCAGAAGATAGATATGACTGCGTAGGTAAAACATATCTTTACCTTCATTTCTGCTAAAAACAAGAGCTAAATTTATTATAAACATCAATACTAAATAGAAAATAATAATGCCTTCGAAAAATGTTGTCAAATAAACAATGAAAACCCTTTATTCATCCTTTTCATCTATTAGTAGAAGTGGAACTGTCGTCGAAAATTTCCGTTGGCGAGAATTCTCGATTGTTGTCTCGCACAGAATTTGGATACAAGAGAGTACTACCATGGACGGCCTTGAGCAAGCATTTTCCCTGTCCACTCCAGCTGCTCCATGGTCATCACTGCAGCAGCTGCACTGCTCAGTGCCTGCTGCATCTTGCCAGTGGCGAGGAAACAATCATAATGTTATTATAATTTTCATTCCCGCTGTCAGTGTATGGTTCCTTTTTTATTTACTCTGGAGGAATGCATTTACGAGAGTGACATACATAATTCCGTCATGGTTCAGCCGATACCTCTTGACAAGTTCTTCGTCATTCAGCCGAGAACGTCTCTTCTGGCACGAAAATGCCTGAGTTGGCGCTGGCGGAAGAGTTGTTTTGCTGCCATGTTGACGGCTTATGTCAACATAAGGATCCTTATGGGACCTCCGGACATCCCCTAGCGCTTATGGGCAACTTTATGGGAAAACACGAGCACTTATGGAATTTTCGGTGACTTATGGCGAACCTCGCCATTTTGTCTGCTTATGGGAAACCCATAAGCTATTATAAATACGGGCCTATAGTGCAACTCCTCCGCTTCTCCTTCCTACCCTGTCCTTGTGAAATATCTTATATCCCGCTATCTCAACTTCTGGATTAAATACTTTGCCTGTCATATCTAACCATGTTTCTGTTAATGCTATTATATCAAAATCTTCAACACAAGATGTTCCTCTCAGTAAACCTATCTTATTTAATATACTCCTACAATTTGTATAATAAACCTTTAAGTTGCAGTTCATCTTGTCGATTTTCCCGCTAGCTGTATTTACGCTGACTGCCTGTTTTATCCCTGTCTGTTTCTTAATTCTACTTGTTTTATTCCTGACTTGACCAACAATATTCCTTCCTTGACTATCATAATCATTATTCTTCACCTGCACACCCTCCTGGCCTCTAAAAAAACCCTGACCCCCATCTCCCTTTCAATTGCCCACGCCAACACACCTATACCTCTATGAAAGAGATGCACCCCGTCCCTGGCGTACAAGTGGTCCTTACCGAAGAATCGAGCCCAGTTATCGATAAATAACCAGCCGTTCTTCCTGCAGTGTTCACCTCACACGCTTCCCACCACCATCTTGGACCCCCTTTTCTCACTCATTACCATATCCATTTGCACTCTCATTACCATATCCACTTCCGTAAAATAAATTTAAAAAAAGCTAATATAACACTGATCCATTATTGTCATTATCATCATCAATGCGAAGAAATATAAAAAACCTGCACAACACTGATGCATTAACAGACTTTTATGTTATATCCTCCTAAATAATATACGTACTCTTGCAGCACTGTTCTAAAGAAAATAAAACAGTAGAAAACAGGGGTAACCTAGCTATTTGTTTTTTTCGAGTTTTGCCATGAGATTGTTGCATTCATGTCTTATTAAATAAGTATCTTCCGATCCCATATTTCAAGCACCATATGTGCCACTCATAGGGCCGATTTCTTAGTCCTTTGGTAAGCTCCCTAACCAAAAGCCTTACCAACATGGTAACAGTCCTTACTAACCAAGGGATCCGATTTCTTAGTCGCTGTTTTCGTGAACCAGGAGCTCCCCAACATGGTAAGGATCCCAACGAAACAAAGACGGCAGATTCGGTACTGTTGGTATGCCTGAGTGGCGGAAAATGT
>JACEEZ010003455.1:0-17500 GCA_016584305.1 Chionoecetes opilio | reverse complement strand
CATCACCTCCCACCTATTCCCTCACCCATCACCCATCACCCCCCACCCATTCACTCACCCATCACCCCACACCCATTACCCATCAGCCCACATATTCACTCACCCATTACCCATCACCCTACATCAAGGTTTCCTCAATTCTTGCAACCCACATTTTTTTTTCACAATTCTCGCTAATAGGCTGCTGGAGAAAAAAAATAAAAGTGATCGGATCTCATAAGTGGACTTAAAGGTTGCCCCTGGTCGAGCTGGTTCCAAAACTGTGCCATATGATGGGATTGGGGCACGGGGGGTGGCACCTATCGCGGACACACACACACACACACACTTGCGCTTATATTATTATACTAGCCGCAAAGCCGCCCTCCGGGCGGCCTTTTTGGCTAGCTCCTGCGGAGGGCTATTGGTGCTTCGGCCCACCACCTGTGTTTGGTGGGCCTTCGGCCCACCAAACACAGACTTTCCAGATAGCCCCTTCTAGCTTTCCTGAAATCATGGATGTAGAAATGTATGTATTAACGCCAACCCATTCACATCATAGCCCCTTCTAACTTTCCTGAAAGCAAAGCCGCCCTCCGGGCGGACTTTTTGGCTAGCTCCTGCGGAGGGCTATTGGTGGGCCTGTGGCCCACCAAACACAGACTCTCCAGATAGACCCATTACCCACCACCTCGGCCCACCAAACACAGACTCTCCAGATAGCCCCTTCTAACTTTCCTGAAATGTATGTATTCCCCCCACCCATTACCCATCACCCCCCACCCATTCACTCACCCATTACCCATCACCACATACCCATTCACTCACCCATTACCCATCACCACACACCCATTCACTCACCCATTACCCATCACCCCCCACCCATTCATACACCCATCACCCCACACCCATTACCCATCACCCTACCCATTCACTCACCTATTACCCATCACCCTACATCAAGGTTTCCTCAATTCTCGGAACCCACTTTTTTTTCTTCACAGTTCTCGGTGATCGGATCATCCTATAAGTGGGCTTAAAACCTTCCCCTGGTCAACCTGATTCCAAAACGGTGACATATGATGGGATTCCGCCACAGGGGGCGGCACCTATCGCGGACAGACAGACAGACACACACACACACACACACTTTCGCTTATATATATATATATATATATATATATATATCCCTTAAGCTTTAATCCCTTAGCCAGTTATGGGTTAATAATACAACTAATTGATTTTGTCTCAGTCTTGTTTATTTTGATTTGTAAAAGTTTATTGTACAATTAAGCATACAGGACATACACACACAATACAAGTATGTACATAAATGCATATGCAGTAGCAAAGAAGTTCAAAGCGGGCATCAGCCCGCCAGTGAGGAGGGTATCCCGTCAGGCTACGGGAGGGTCGCGTGGAGGCGTGGTGACGGTGAATCACCTGAGTCACTGGTCACCCTGCCGGGCGCGGCGGGATGTGGGTACGTGATGAGTCAGCGGGGAGGGGGCGTTGCTCGCAGCACCCCCAACATCACGTCTCTTGGGGTGTGGCGGACCATGAGGGCGGCCCTGCCTTCACGCCCACTCAGCAGCCCCCAACCTGCAGGCTGGGCGGCGGGGGCCGGGCCGGGCCTCAGGGGGGCGGTGGCGGGCAGGACAGGAGGTATAGTCTATTCACTTATGCTGGATTCTTGGGAGCTGCTCGCTGCCTAGACGAGTTTGTAAGGACGTCGCTGATTGGCTGATAGACTCGGGCTGGGTGGCGATGGTGGTGGTACTTGCCTCGCTGCAACCCAAAACCCTTGCCTTGCCTTAGAAAAATATTCATATTTCTTGGCTTTACTCATCTCTTACACAAGATAGGCCTATTTTGTTTGCATCAGTGAATCAAGCAGTGATTGTTCAACAACAACACGCCATTCATAACTCAATAGGGTAAAAAATAAAGTCATGGCTGACTATCACAAGAGTAGGCGGACTTTTAGGTTTTCAGTGCATTGAAATGTTGTACTCCTACCCGATATTACCAAGCTACCAGATGATATTTATGAAAGCTGAGCCTACCATCGTGTTCATAATGCATTGCTGCATATCATGAATATAAAAAAAATTACACTAAGACTACACTAATATTAAGATAATTGAAGGAAAGTAAAAAAGTGTATAAACATTTTTTCTTGCTTATTTTGCTTCAACTCGCTCTAACTCCATATGTTTTGGTCTCAATCAATTTTTAAGAACTGTTTCAAAATCCTTATACTTTTCAGCTTCCTGTGGTATGTAGCACGTACCAATAAGGAAAAGAGTACGTGGTCAAAATGGCTAAGAAAGTTAAACTACTACTGCAAACTGGCACAGTGACGGGTGAGCATTTCTCCTATACAGGAGAGACTTTTTCTCGGGAGAGCTTCTGTTTTTGTTTTTTTGTAAAGGTTTATTGTACAATTAAGCATACAGGACATACACACACAATACAAGGATGTACAGAAATGCATATGCAGGAGCAAAGAAGTACAAAGCGGGCATCAGCCCGCCAGTGAGGAGGGTATACCGTCAGGCTACGGGAGGGTCGCGTGGAGGCGTGGTGACGGTGAGTCACCTGCGTCACTGGTCACCCTGCCAGGCGCGGCGGGGTGTGGGTACGTGATGTGTTAGCGGGGAGGGGGCGTTGCTCGCAGCACCCCCAACATCACGTCTCTCGTGGTGTGGCGGACCATGAGGGCGGCCCTGCCTTCACGCCCACTCAGCAGCCCCCCACCTGCAGGCTGGGCGGCGGGGGCCGGGCCGGGCCTCAGGGGGGCGGTGGTGGGGCAGGACAGGAGGTAGTGCACCAGTGGGCGACGGGTGTGCATCTCGCAGTGGTCGCACACTTGCCCCTCGAAGTCCTCCTGCAGCTCCTCTCTGGTGTAGTAGCCCAGACGCACACGCTGCAGTAGTGCGCCATCTGCCCTGGGTTGTTGCTGGGTGGCGTCCAGTGGGTGGTAGTCGGTGACTGCAGCGTACCAGGCCGCCTGCCTCTTCCTGGCCTCCAGCTCTCGGTGTGTCTGGCGAGCGCAGTGTGCTGCGGCCCGTCTCGCCTGCACCATGAGCTGCTGTAGGCTGGGAAGCACGTGCATGGTGACGCTGGGGCCGCTGGCGGCTCGCTTGGCGGCCGCGTCCGCCGCCTCGTTATCTCGGACCCCTACATTAGGGTATGCCGTAGGTCCAATGAAAAGTGAAATATAGATTATTTCGAATTTGGCAGGGTGTTTTCTTATGTAAAATTGAATTTTAAGGGTGGTTTGTTCGATTCAACTTTTTGGTTTGAGCACTTCTTGCTATGCAAAAATGGATTTTTATATTTATATGCAAAACATAGCTTAAAGTGTGATTTTGCATAGTAAGAATTGCTCAAATGCAAAAATAGATCTAGATAAAATCGTCTTAGAATTCCATTTTACATAGGAAATTGGCATGACAAAGTTGCGAAAAAGAATTTTTGTTATACGGCGTACCCTAACTAGGGTACCAAAATAGTTGGATTGGGTTACGATGGGAGGAAGGACAAGACCAGGGTGATGGTGCCCGACAGCTATGGGAAACTGCACCCAAGGTTGATCAGGGAGGAGCATGTGTCAGTGACAAAGGAGCCATCTGGAAGGTACCTTTCGCACTTTGTACCAGAGGACCCGGTGCCACCTGAGAAGCCTGCGTTCAAGGTGGTTCAGGCTCTCTTATGATCTACTGGTGACATACGACTCCACCGACTCACTGATCGTACTGCAAGATGACTCAACTAGGGCCAACACGGGGTGGAAGGGTGCTACTCACGCCCATTTGGAGAAGATGCTGAGACGCAAGCTCTTCTGGAGTACATGCGTGTTGCACACAAACGAGTTACCCCTGCGCCACCTTATCACCAGCATCGACGGGCCTACCTCATCTGACACTGGCTTCACGGGTCCAGTGTGCAGTCTGCTGTCCAGCGTGAATGAGATGCAGTACAACGCAGAGTTCAGAGGAGTGCCAGGCGGTGAAGATCTCACGGAGATACCGGTGTATATCCTGGTCAACATGTCCACTGACCAGCAGGTCTCCTACCAGCTGATCCAGGGTGTGAAGCGGGGCGTTCTCCCGTCCGAGCTGCAGAAGATCAAGTGTGGCAAGGTGTCCAACTCCAGATGGCTCACCACAGCCCAGTCGCTCGTGTACATGTGGACCAGAAAGCATGGACTGACTGGCAAAGAACTGACCACCCTGAAAATCCTAGTCAAGTACTGCCTGCAGGTGTACTTAAAACTCTACTACGACATCAAGGTTCACCACAGACTAGAGGACGGCCCCAAGCACATCCTCACGCAGCTCAGAGTGATGAGGTAGCAGCCCAAGAAGGTCCAAACAGCAGTGACCTTCTACGTGCGGACAGGAGCATGGTTCGCACACTCAGAATGTGTCCTCCTCTCGCTGATGGCGAGTCAGAGTGAGGACGACCGCAGGGTCGCCGCGACCCAGATTTTGAAGCTGAGGACTGGCGAGGAGTATGGGGACACCAGTGTAAGACCTCGCATCACACCCAAGCTGAACTTGTCAGCCGCCAGCTTGCAGACACTGATCAGCTGGCAGCCTGGCCAGGTGCACGAGCCGGCATTCACCTGTTCACTGTCCGGGGATCAGATCCAGGAGATCTTGGTCAAGCCGTACGAGGTTCCGGAGTTCTCTATCCACACTCAGAGCACCGAAAGAGTCGTGAAGCAGGTGACAGAGGCTGCGGCAGCAGTGGTGGGGTAGCAGGCCAGAGACGGGTTCATCCGGGCTCGGGCCCACCAGCGGGAGACCATGCCCTGCTTCAGGTCTAAGAAGGACATGATGGACACGTTCTAGGCCAACGTAGAGGCTGTGACACTGTGATGTAGTGCCTGATGAACCAACTGATCAGAAAGAGCTTACCACGCTAGTCATCTGGAACTCATATTGGTGCATGATGCAATAAACAGGACCAACCGGACACTGCATACTCATTTAAGCATTATTCGATAAGGGTGCAATATAAAAGTGCGATTTTGCATAGTAAGAATTAATCAAATTAAAAAATGGAATTAAATAAAATCGTCTTAGAATTCCATTATACATAGGAAATTGGCATGCCAAAGTTGAGAATTTTTTGTTTGTTATACGGCGTACCCTACCCTACGTGGCTGAGGATCCAGTTGAGCCTGACACGCCTTCCCTGCGCGACAAGGCTCTGTAGGCTGCCCAGGATGGTGGTGATGAGCCTCACGTTGTCCTTGGGATGCGGCTGTTGGAGGGCCTGCAGCCCCGTCCAGGAGTCGGTGTGTATTACCACAGTTGCCTCCCGGCGGTGCAGGGCATGTTCGAGGGCGTGCTGGATGGCCACCAGCTCAGTCTGGAGTGTGGAGCAGTTGTTAGACGTCCGCCAAGACAGCTTTGTCCCACCCGTGGTGACGAACGCGGCACCTGTTCTGCCACTATCCGGGTCGACCGAGCCGTCACTTAAGTATACACGGCTGTCCCGCTCGGTGACCTGGGCCATGGCCATCAGCGCGTGCTGCCGCAGCTCCCGGGTGGTGCATATGGCTTTACAGGCAGGCAACTGCGTGGCGGTGAATTCTGCGGCGGGGGGCCCCCACGGGGGCGGAGCATTGTAGGTGGGGGCGGGGACATCGGCCTCCCGCCACGGCCCGGTGATCCCCGCGTGAATGAGGCTGTGGGTGGCTAGCGAGGTGTTGATGAGCCACGTGTTGCCGCGCAGGCACTCGATGCCCTGCGTCATGGCCAGCCGGAGTCTCCTCTGCGCCACGCCCTCCACGTCGCGGCGGAATACTCTGGCCACGCGACAGGCCATGATGCACTGCACCCTGGTGGCGAGGGACACCAATCTGGTCTCGCTCTGCATTACGCAGGCGCTGGACCATCTCGGAGCCCCCAGCATGGTCCTCATGGCGTTGTTCTGGAGCACCTCGAGCCTCTCCTGCTGACTGGGGGAGAGCGCGATGATGACAGGAGCGCAATAATCCACCAGGGAGCGCACAGCCTGCACATAGTACAGGCGGAGGACAGAGAAGCTGGCGCCGGCGTTAAGCCGCGTCATGGCCCGCATCACGTTCAGCCTGGCTTGCGTCCTTTCCCTCACACAAAACAAAAATTAGTCATGGGACAACTTGCATATAAGCCGTGGGGTCAAAACGAGTAACCAGTTAGTCCGCTGGCAAAAAAACTTAAAGCCAAAATGACTAACCAGTTCATTCATTGTTTTGTCCATCACCCCCACCTTTCCCTCACCCATCACCCATCACCCCCACCCATTCACTCACCCATCACCCCAAACCCATTACCCATCAGACAAATATTCCACTCACCCATTACCCATCACCCTCACATCAAGGCTTTCCTCAATTCTTGCAACCCACATTTTTTTTTAACAATTCTCGAAATAGGCTGCTGCGAGAAAAAAAAATAAAGTGATCGGATTCCATAAGGGACTTAAAGGTTGCCCTGTCGAGCTGGTTCCAAAAAAACTGTGCCTATGATGGGATTGGGGCAACGGGGGTGGCACCTTATCGCGGGACACACACACACACACACAATTGCGCTTAATTATTATAATAGCCGCAAAGCCGCCTCCGGGCGGCCTTTTTGGCTAGCTCTGCGGAGGGCTATTGGTGCTTCGGCCCACCCACCACCTGTGTTTTGGTGGGCCTTCGGCCCCCAAACACAGGACTTTCCAGATAAGCCCATTCTCGCTTTCCTGAAATCAGGATGTAGAAATTGTATGTATTAACGCCAACCCATTCCATCCTAGCCCTTCTAACTTTCCTGAAAGCAAAGCCGCCTCCGGGCTGGACTTTTGGCTAGTCTGCGGAGGGCTATTGGTGGGCCTGTGCCACCAAACACAGACTCTCCAGATAGAACCATTCCCCACCACCTCGGCCCCACCAAACACAGACTCTCAGATAGGCCCCTTCTAACTTTCTGAAATGATGTATTCCCCCCACCCAGTTACCCAATCACTCCCCACCAATTCACTCACCCATACCATCACAACATTACCCATTCATCACCATTACCATCACCACACACCCATTCCAACCACCCATACCATCACCCCCCACCCATTCATACACCCACACCCCACACCCATTACAATCACACTACCTTCACTCAACCTATTACCCATCACCCTACATCAAGGTTTTCCTCAATGTTCTGGAACCCACTCTTTTTTTTCTTCACAGTTTCTCGGTGATCGGGATCATCCTATAAGTGGGCTTCTTAAAACCTCCCCTGGTTCAACCTGATCCAAAACGGTGACATTTATGAGGGATTCCGCCCCACAGGGGGCGGCACCTATCGGGGACAGACAGACAGACACACACACACACACACACTTTCGGCGCTATATATTATATATATATATATAATATCCCTTAAGCTTTAACCCGAGCCAGTTATGCGGTTAAAATCAACTAATGATTTGTCTCAGTCTTGTTTATTTGATTTGTAAAGTTTATTGTATACAATTAAGCATACAGGGAATACACACACATACAATTATGCTACATTAAAGCATATGCTAGTAGCAAAAGAAGTTCAAAGCGGGCATCAGACGCCCCAGTGAGGAGGGTTATCCCGTCAGGCTACGGGGAGGGGTCGCGGGGAGGTAGTGGTTTGGACGGTGAATCACCTGAGTCACTGGGACCCTGCCGGGCGCGCGGGATGTGGGTACGTGATGAGTCAGCGGGGAGGGGGCGTTGCTCGCAGCACCCCCAACATCACGTATCTTGGGGTGTGGGGGACCATGGAGGGCAGCCCTGCCTTCACGTGCCCACTCAGCAGCCCCCAACATGCAGGCTGGGCGGCGGGGGCGGGCACGGGCTCTCAGGGGGGCGGTGGCGTGGCAGGACAGGAGGTATAGTCTATTCACTTATGCTGGGATTCTTGGGAGCTGCTCGCTGCCTAGGACGAGTTTGTAAGGACGTCGCTGATGGCTGATAAGACTCGGGGCTGGGTGGCGATAGGTGGTGGTAATTGACTCGCTGCAAACCCAAAACCTTTTTTTGGGGCCTGCCTTAAGAAAAAATCATATTTCTTGGCTTTAATCATTCTTACACAAGATAGACTATTTGTTTGCATCAGGAATCAAGCAGTGAGTTCAACACCAACACGCCATCATAACTTTCAATAGGGTTAAAAAATAAAATCATGGCTGACTATCACAAGAGTAGGCTGACTTTTAGGTTTTAAGTGCATTGAATGTTGACTCCTACCCGATATTAACCAAGCTACGAGATGATATTCAGAAGCTGAGGCCTACATCGTGTTCCTAAGCATTTCTGGCATATCATGATATAAAAAAAATGTACACTAAAGACTACACTAATATTAAGATAATTGGAAGGAAAGTAAAAAAGTGTAATAAACATTTTTTTTGGCTTATTTATGCTTCAACTCTATCTAACTCATATGTTTGGTCTCAATCAATTTTAAGAACTGTTTCAAAATCTTTATACTTTTCAGCTTCTGTGGTATGTAGTCAAGTACCATAGAAAAGAGTAACGTGTCAAAATGGCTAGAAAGTACCAAACTATACTGCAAACTGGCACAGTGACGGACGGAGCATTTTCTTCCTTACAGGAGAGACTTTTTTATCGGGAGAAGAGCTTCTGTTTTTGTTTTTTGTAACTAAAGTTTGATTGTAACAATAAGCATATAGGACATACACACAAAAATACAAGGAGTCAAGAAATGCATATGAAGGAGCAAAGAAGACCAAGGGGCATCAGCCCGAGTGAGGAGGCGTATACCGTCAGGCTACGGGAGGGTCGGTGGAGGCGTGGGACGGTGAGTCACCTGCGTCACTGGTCACCCTGACCAGGCGCGGCGGGGGTGTGGGTCGTGTATGGTTAGCGGGGAGGGGCTTTGCTCGCAGGCACCCCCAACACACGTCTCATCGTGGGTGTGGCGACCATGAGGCGGCCCGGCCCTTCACGCCCACTCAGAAGCCCCCCACCTGCAGGCTGGGCCGGCGGCGTGGGCGGGCGGGCCGTCAGGGGGGCGGTGGTGGGCCAGGACAGGAGGTAGTGCACCAGTGGCGACGGTTGGTGCATCTGGCAGTGGTCGCACACTTGCCCTCGAAGTCCTCCGCAGCTCCTCTCTGGTGTAGTAGCCAGACGCACACGCTGCAGTAGTTGCGCCATATGCCATGGGTTGTGCTGGGTGGCGTCCAGTGGGTGTTAGTAGGGGGACTGCCAGCGTACCAGGCCGCCTGCCTCTTCCTTGGCTCCAGCCTCGGGTTGTCGGCAGCGCAGGGTGCTGCGGCCCGTTCTCGCCGCACCATGAGATGCTTGTAGGCTGGAAAGCACGTGCATGGTGACGCTGGGGACGCTGGCGGCTCGTCTTGGCGCGCGTCCGCCGCATCGTTATCTCGGACCCCTACATTTAGGGTATGCCGTAGGTCCAATGAAAAGTGAATATAGTTATTTCGAATTGGGCAGGGTGTTTTCTATGTAAAATTGAATGTAAGGGTGGTTTGTTCGATCAACTTTTGTTTGAGCACTTTCTTGCTATGCAAAAATTGATTTGTTTATATTTATATGCAAAACATAGCTTAAAGTGTGATTGTGCAAGTAAGATGCTCAAATGCAAAAATAATCTAGATAAAATCGTTCTTAGAATTCATTTACATTAGGAAAAATTGGCATGACAAAGTCGCGAAAAAGAATTTTTTGTTAGACGGCCGTACCCTAACTAGGGTACCAAAATAGTGGGATTGGGTTACGATGGGAGGAAAGGACAAGACCAGGTGATGGTGCCCGACGCTATGGGAAACTGCACCCAAGGTTGACAGGAGGAGCAGTTTCATGACAAAGGGAGCCATCTGGAAGTTACCTTCGCACTTTGTACCAGAGGACCCGGTGCCACCTGAGAAGCCTGCGTTCAAGTTGGTTCAGGCTCCTTATGATCTACTGGTGACATACGACTCCACCGACTCATGATAGTACTGCAAGATTGACTAACTAGGGCCAACACGGGGTGGAAGGGTGCTACTCCCGCCATTGGAGAAGATGGCTGGACGCAAGCTCTTATGGAGTACATGGCGTGTTGCACACAAACGAGTTACCCCGGCGCCACCTATCAAACAGCATCGACGGGCATACCTATCTGACACGGCTTCACGGGTCCAGTGTGAAGTCTGCTGTCCAGCGGTGAATGAGATGCCGTACAACGCAGATTCAGAGGAGCCCGATGCCGGCGGTGAAAGCTTCATCGGCGATACGGTGTAATCCTGGTTCACATGTCCACTGACCAGCAGGTTCCTACCAGCTGATCCAGGGGTGTGAAGCGGGGGGCGTTCTCCGTCCGAGCCTGCAGAAGATCAAGTGTGTACAGGTGTCCAACTCCAGATGGTCACCACAGCCCAGTCGTCGTGACATGTGGACCAGAAAGCATGGACTGACTGGCAAAAGAACTGACCACCCTGAAAATCCTAGTCAAGTACTGCCTGCAGGTGTACTAAAACCCTACTACGAATCAAGGTTCAGCCACAGACTAGAGGACGGCCCCCAAGCACATCCTCACGCAGCTCAGAGTGATGACGGTAGAAGCCCAAGAAGGTCCAAACAGCAAGTGACCTTCTACGGCGGACAGGAGGCATGGTTCGAACCGATCAGAATGTTCCTCCTTCGCTGATGGCGAGTCAGAGTGAGGACGACCGGCAGGGTCGCCGCGACCCAGATTTTGAAGATGAGGAATGGCGAGGAGTTGGGGACACCAGTGTAAGACCTCGCATCACACCCAAGCTGAACTTGTCAGCGCCAGCTTGCAGACATGATCAGCTTGGCAGATGGCCAGGTGGCACGAGCCGGCATTACTGTTCACTGTCCGGGGATCAGACAGGAGATCTTGGTCAAGCCGTACGAGGTTCCGGACGGAGTTCCTATCCACACTCAGAGACCGAAAGAGTCGTGAAGCATGGTGACAGAGGCTGCGCAGCAGTGGTGGGGTAGAAGGCAGAGGGACGGTCATCCGGGCTCGGGCCCACCAGCGGGAGACCATGCCCTGCTTCAGGTCTAAGAAGGACATGATGGACCACGTTCTAGGCCAACGTAGAGGCTGTGACACTTTTTGATTTTTTTTTTTTGTTAGTGCCTGAGAACCAACTGATCAGAAAGAGCTACCACGCTCGTAATCTGGAACTCATATGGTGCATGCTGCAAATAAACAGGACCCAAGCGGACACTGCATACTCATTTAAGCATGATTCGATAAGGGGCAATATAAATTGCGATTTGCATAGTAAAGTGGAATTAATCAAATTAAAAAATGGAATTAAATTAAAAATCGTCTAGAATTCCATATACATAGGAAATTGGATGCCAAGTTGAGAATTTTTGTTGTTATAAGGGCGTCCCTACCCTACGTGGCTGAGGAACCAGTTGAGCCTGACACGCCTCCTGCGAGACAAGGCTTGTAGGCCTGCCCAGGATGGTGGTGATGATGCCTCACGTTGTCATGGGATGCGGCTGTTGGAGGGGCCTGCAGCACCGTCAAGGAGATCGGTTTTGTGTATTACCACAGTTGCCGCCGCGGTGAGGGCATGTCGAAGGGCGTGCTGGATGGCCACCAGCTCAGTCTGGAGGTGGAGCAGTTGTTAGTACGGCCGCCAAGACAGCTTGTCCCCACCCGTGGTTGAAGAAAACGCGGCACCTGTTCTGCCACTATCCGGGTCGGGCCGAGCCGTCACTTAGTATACAGGCTGTCCGCTCGGGACCTGGGCCATGCCATCAGAGCGTGGCAGCCGCAGCTCAAGGGTGGTGCATATGGCTTTACAGGCAGGCAACTGCGTGGGGTGAATTCGCGGCGGGGTGGCCCCCACGGTGGGCGGAGCATTGTAGGTGGGGGGCGGGGACATCGGACCTACCGCCACGGCCGGTGATCCCGAGTGAATAGGCTGTGGGTGGCTAGCGATAGGTGTGACTGAGCCACGTGTTGCCGCGCAGGCACTCTCGATGCCCTGCTAGGCCAGCCGGAGTATCCTCTGCGCCACGCCTCCACCGTCGCGGCGGAATACTCTGGCCACGCGACAGGCCATGATGCCTGCACCCTGGTACGGCGCGGGCACCAATCTGGTCTCTACTCTGCCAGTACGCAGGCGCTGGACAATCTCCCCCCCCCCCCCCTATCCGGAGCCCCCAGCATGGTCCTCATGGCGTTGTTCTGAGAGCACCTCGAGCCTCTCCTGCTGACTGGGGAGGAGCGCGATGATGAACAGGAGCGCACTAAATCCACCAGGGAGCGCACAGGCATGCACAAGTACAGGCGCGAGGCAGAGAAGCTGGCGCCGGCGTTAAGCCGAGTCATGGACGCATCACGTTCAGCTGGCTTGCGTCCTTTCCCTAGCTCAGGTAGTCAAGCTGCGCGTGAAACGGACAGCCGCTTGTCGAGCCACACCGAGGTACAGTAGGAGTCCGTCCAGGCCAGGCCGATGCCCGGACGCGCAGCTGACAGACTGGGTTGCTGCCTGATAGTCATGGGGGGACCCGGGACTTCTGCGCCGAGAACCTTGAGGTCCAGCTCCATAGCACGTGGCGGTGATGAGGTCAGAGCGAAAGGAGCGCGCTGCGTCTTGCAAAGCTGTCACCCCGCCCGGTGACAACAGAGGGCAGGTCGTCGGCGTAGCTGAAGCAGGAAGGGCCAGCTGGAAGGGCAGGGCGACCAGCTCCTCCATCAGCAGGTTGAACAGGAACGGGTCTGAGGATGCCGCCAGGGGCGTCCCGTTTTCCATTTCTTGTAGCGTGTTTGAGGCCCTGGAACTTGAAATATGTGCCGACGGTGTATGGAGGTAGTACTAGAGCCAGGCGAGCAGTCTTCCCCGGATCCCCTCCTCGCGAGCGGTGGCGAGATAGCGTTGAGGGGACTGGCCAGCCGAACGCTTTTTCAGGCGAAGGAAGACTGTGACTGTGGGGCAGTGTTGGCCTGAGTCAGCAGGGTGAGGAATGATATCAGCTGTGCCCACGGCCGCGGTGAAGCCAAAAACAAGTGAGGGTGGAGGGGCTCCCACCGCCCACTGCAGGGCGAGAGAAACATTCTCTCGGCTGTTTTAGCCGTGCAGCTGATGAGGGAGGATAGAGCATGAGCTGGTGGGCTCCCTGGGCTTTGGATGTTTAGGCTGAATATCGGCTCTTCACGCTGGTGGCAGGTGGCCTGCAGCCAAGAAGGACGCGTTGAAGCGCGGCGTAGCGGCGCGGCGTCCGGCAGCCCGGATGAAGCGAGCAGGAGTATGTCACGCCGTTTATTCTTGTTTATCTTAGCTTTTACATAACCAAATACGGTTTTACATATATAGAAGTTATGACAGTCATTTGTTGTTTTAGCAATAAGGATTAACACAAATAATGGCATGTAAATATGAGGTGATATACAATTAAGAACAAAACAATATGTGCAGTAAAATGCTATGTAATAAACCAAAAGGTTAATGCAATTATGAACAAACTAAAATGTAGGTAATTAACAAAACAAAACAGTATTTCCTATTTCGGAACGAGCAAAGGGAAGTAAGAATGGAAAAATGAACGGAAAGAAGGTAGACAAAATTATACTGTGTAATATATATATATACATATATCTATATTAGATATCTATATCTATATATATATATAGAGAGAGAAGATGAGAGCCGAGAGAGAGAGAGAGAGAGAAGATGAGAGTCGAGCGAAAGAAGAGAGAGGACGAGGAAGAGACGAGAGAGAGAGAGAGAGAGACGAAGAGAAGGAGAGGAGGAGAGGGATTAGAGAGAGAGAGAGATGAGAGAGAGAGAGGGAGATTCGAGAGCAGAGAGAGGAGAGAGAGAGAGGAGAGAGAGCTATACTCTGAGGGTTAGACCCGCACGGCGCTCTGTCCGTAGTAGGCCGACTACTCTGCACAAGTCACAATTCAGAAGATTTAAAGCTCAAAAATATATCAATTTTCACTTAAGATATTGAGCTAGAAATTTGTACCATGGTATCTGGTAGATTATATTATTTAATTATGAAGCTTTTATCGAAAAAGAATTAGACACCAAAGAAATCAAGAGTTGAGTCAAAAAGAAATGACAACGAAGTCACAGTCACATTCATAAGACTACTAGGAACATTTCTTTAAAACTTCAAAATAAGATGCTTAACTGAACTTTTTAACATAACGTTCCTAAACTGTATGTATATAATAGATAATATATATATATATATATAATATATATATATATAATATTATATCATATATACATATATCTTTATAATATATATATATATATAATATTAGATATCTATATATACTTATTATATATATATATATATTAATATATATAATATATATTATATATATATATATAAATATAATATATATATAGATATATATTATATATACATATATATATATATTATATATTATATATTATATAGTATATATATATTATATATATATATATATATATTATATATATACTATAATAAATAGATTATATAATATATATATAGATATATATATATATATATAAATATAAGTAGTTGCAAAACAAATGATAGCACAAATCAAAGCAAAGGTTGCAAGTCAAAAGAATGCGATAAAACCCACTAGTATACAATATACCGTACCGCCTCTTACATCATATTTTTTTTAGTGTAAATTGAAACATCTATTAATAAATATATCTTAATGAAATCTCAACATACAATGTTGAGGCTTAGATATTTTTGTATTGTGACGGTCGTTTAACACTTATTACTCATTTGATCACCTAAGTATCACTTATTGGCATCATACTTGTAACTAATCAGCAGATGATTGATTGAAGCAGACTTTTTTCTCCCATTCCTTCTTCCCCTGTAAACTTGTGTTTCGTCATGGTGCCTCGCTCTTCTCGTCTCACACTGGGGTTCACTGACAGACACCTCAGAACACTGACAGGACACTGCCATACATGACAGAACCTCACAGACACTGACAGACACGGACAGACACCTCACAGACACTGAAGATACTGAAGACACCTCACAGGACTGACAGAAAACAACCTCCGACACTGACGCCACTGACAAGACATAGTAAGACACTGACCGACATTAACAGAGCACCTCACAGACACTAACAAACCCCCACTGACAATTACTGACAAGACCACCTCACAGGACAATGACAGACACCTACAGACATTCTTTGACAGACACCTCACAGACACTAAACAAACACTGCACCGACACCTCACAGACATGAACAGGAACCTCACAGACACTGACAGACACCTCCATACACTGACAGACACCCACATATACTGACAGACACCTCACAGACACTGACAGACACCTCACATATATGACAGACTGACAGGACACCTCACAGACACGGACAGACACTTCACAGACACTGGGGACAGACACCTCACAGACACTGACATATATCGACAGACATTACTGACATATACTTAACAATACTGACAGGGACCTCACAGACACTTACAGACACCTCCACAGACATCTGATAGACACCTCACAGATAGACAGACACCCTCACATATACTGCAGACACCTCACAGGACACTGACAGACTACCTCACAATACTGACAGAGACGACAAGACACCTCAACAGACACTGACAGACACTTCACAGACACTGACAGACACCTCACGACACTGACATATATCTGACAGACACCTCACAGACAATGACAGACACTGACAGGCCACCTAACATACCTGACAGACACTCACAGACACTGACAGACACCTCACAGACACTGACAAGACAACCTCCAACATACACTGACAGACACTCACATATACTTACAGACAATCACAGACCTGACAGAAACCTCACAGACACTGACAGACACCTCAATACACTGACAGACACACACAGACACGGACATAAACTTACAGACATTGACAGACAACTCACATAAATTGACAGACAACCTCAACATAAAACTAACAGGACACCTCACAGACATTGACAGACACCTCACGACATTGACAGACACCTCACAGACATTACAGACATATCACAGGAACACCTCATAGACACTAACAGACACCTCACAGGGAACTGACAGACACCTCAACCAGACATGACCGACACCTCCAAAGACACTGACAGACTTTCATTGACAGACACCTCTATATATACTAACAGACACCCAAACAGACACTGACAGGACACCCTCACAGACACTGACAGGACAACCTAAGAGACCACGGACAGACACTCACAGACACTCACAGACAACGGACAACACTGACAGCCACGACAGACACTGACAGACACCTCACAGACCCTGACAGACACCTCACAGGACATTTTGTCAGACACCTCATCAGACATTGACAGATACCTACAGACACTGAAAGACACCTTCACATACAATGGGACAGACACCTCACAGACACTGATATATGTGTATTGATGTAGCGATGTGTTAACAGCGTTTCCTGTTCTCCGGCTACTATGGGCATGCCTGAGCGGGGCTTTAGTGCTCAGTGTGCACTCAAGAGTGAATGCTATCATGTATATATAATAATATATATATATATATATATATATTATATCTATAATATATATATATAAATTAATATAATATACGTATATATGGGCAGAAGATTTTCTCTGAGAAAGAAGCTATCACTTTTCTGTCAAAATTGATAGCTTCATGCTCACTCCACAATCTGAGAGAAAAACTTTCTAGCACGCTGCTGAACGAAGGAGTCCATGATCCGAAATCTTGATACAGCAAAATGACCAGCCTGGCGGCGAAGTCAAAACTTGATCACTAAGAGAAGAGACTACAGACACTTAAGACAAAGAGCCACTCTTGAAAAAGATAATAAACGCTGGAAGTAGCATCACTTTAACGAGCTCTGTCTCAGAAGAAAATCTTCTGCCCGTATATACCTTTAAATATCCCTTGGATGGGCAGTTACTAACAACAGAAGACGGCCGTGAATGAGGCCCAGTAACGAAGAGAGAAAGAAACCCATGCAGAAGAAGAATAGGAGAGCTGAATACAATGATCCAAGAAACTCCGGACTGTCATATACCGTGAGCTAGAGGTAAAATGGGACAATACTGACATCGATTTCGACCTAAAGAGAGTTAGACATATCTTTTTAAAGAGATGCACACACACAAAAGCCAATAAGCAGAGCCAACCAAAAGAAGCGATTAACTAAGGCGGCCATTTCAATACCATCGTCCCTACACGGATACATCAACCTTACCAAACTAGGGACTTATCCCAGACCAAGAAGAAACACATTAATATGTGTCTCAAACTGGTCACAGGTGGATGTCACCACCCAAGGAAAATTCAAAGAACGAATGAATGGAAGTACTCACGATGATGTTGAGAGACGGAAAAAAAGGGCGTACATCAACCCTCACGATCCTGCCTTCACGCAAGCAAGTATTGCAGAAGCTTCTAAAACAAGAGGCGATTACAGAAGCAGGTATTGTCGAAGTAAAACATCGACGCCGCGAACACAGCTGA
>JACEEZ010003454.1:92500-138235 GCA_016584305.1 Chionoecetes opilio | reverse complement strand
GTCCCCTGCCACTGATCAAGATAATGACACGTGTATATAACAGCTCACCATTATCACTACGATGTACAATAATGAGTAATAAGACGTTAAAACCCTGCCCAACCTACTGGTGGGGAGCGGGCGGCCAACCCTGCCGCCTCCTCTCACGACAACACGCCGTTATGTTTTTTGTACGTGCGTACGTGTAGAAAGGGGAGGCGGTAGCAGAGTGTTTAGCGTCTCCGGCTGGCGTTCTCGGTGACCCGAGTTCGATCCCCACGAAACCGAAACCTTTCTGTACCATCGAGTGGCCTAAGAACACCCCATGCCCTGTCCAGTAACTCTACCTTCGATTGCGAGGCATCGGAGGACACAGGGGGTTGGCATGGCCTCTAATCACAGGCGTCACTATAAGAATCCTGCCTGCACCACCATGGCGAGGGCCACCATCACAGCCTTCAAGGGAACCTCCAAGCCTACCATCCGAGCCCTAGGTCACCACTGCCTACAGGCGCTATAGGCACAGATGTAAAAAAAAAAAAAAAAAAAAAAAAAACCTGATCAAATCCCTTTAACACCCCCCTGATGTGATTTTCTCTAGCATGTACCTTCTGTTTTCACAACACTTCTTTAACACTACTGTTCCTTACTCTATCAAACCATCATTTTCCCTTTACCAAAATTTTAAATACAGACAAAACTAAATTAACAATTCAATTCCCGAGCATCACATTATGATTCCTGGTCTATCAATCAATCACTGGGGGCATACGCCGGGCTCCCTTTTCGTGTCCGTTCGGAGACCTCCACACCTTGCAGGACTTCGGATCCCATGGAGGAGGTCAGAGCGCACTACGAGAATGGTAGTGTCAGGCGATCTCCTCCTCGGCCCCTAGGATACAAAACGCGACGAGCCAGCGGTCCTTTACTTGGGCCACGGCAACACTGTGGAATGCCTTCACGGCTGAGGTGAACATCGTGGCCCTGAACACCCAGCAGGTGAAGTGGCGGCCCACCCATGGTGCCGCACACATCCGCCTTAGTGCTCCATAAGGCGTGGTGTGTTCCTGACATTTAATCGCGCGTGACAAGTGCCTGTGACAGACAGTGACAAATTTTCCTGTTCCTTTGTAAATACTGTGTACATATTCTGTTATAATATAAGGCGTAGCTTTGAGATAGATGTCCTCGGATAGGACATCTTTAGCCTCTGTCGCTTAATGCCTTAACTCGCTAACCTCTCAGCCAAATGTGGCCTTGTGTAATTAATGTTGGTATATGTTTAATAAAAAAATAAAAAAAAAAGAGAGAGAGAAGAGAGAGAGAGAGAAGAGAGCAATAGAGAAGAGAGAGAGAGAGAGAGAGAGAGAGAGAGAGAGAGAGAAGAGAGCAGAGAGAAGGAGAGAGAGAGAGAGAGAGAGAGAGAGAGAGAGAGAGAGAGAGAGAGAGAGAGAGAGAGAGAGAGGAGAGAGAGAGAGGAGAGAGGAGTGAGAGTTCAATTCATTTAATTCAAATTAGTAAATTTTCCACAGGGTAGTGGTTATTACAGCAAAATACGTATAATAATTGATAGACCTGTCTACAGGTCAAGCTTATTTTACATGCTAAAAATATAGGCTAAAATATGAGTGAGTGAGTCGCTGTAGCTGACCATACGAGTGTACAACATATATATCGGCACCAAATTCCAGGTACAGCATTGTCAATAATCTAATAAGAGTATAATAAATAAAATTCCAGTAAAACATGCAGAATTCGAGTAAAACATACGATTACATATATAGAAAAATGTTTTAATTTGCTAAACATTATAATAGACAAGTAGAATTCTCGTATAACATAAAATTTCATAAGAAGTGAAATCTAAATCCGCTAAAAATTTCAGTAAGACAAGTAAAATTACAGTACAACCTAAAATTACAATAAAAGATAAGATGTAGAATCTGCTAAAAAACTACTCTACTAAAATAATTTTGGTCTTGCAAAATATACCGTATTTGCCGGCGCATAACGCAGTTTTTTCCCAAGAAAGGGAATGCAAAATTCACCCTGCATCTAATGCGGCCATATTACTAATGAGAGGTCGGGCAGAGAATGCAGAATGGCCGTTGGTGTATTACTTAGGGGTCTCGAGTGATCTGTGTTGAGCAGTAGACCACATAACACAAATTTGTAACTGTGTTACTAATAATATAAACAGTAATGCATAATACCTAGAAAAAGTTGGAGTTTAAGAGAAAACAAGAGGTGGGGGCAACAAGGGGGCTATTTCTGCTGCCAAGATGGCCGTCATATGTAAAACATCACCCCCCTCCCGCAGTCCCGCTGCCGCTCTACACTGTAAATGTATGGGAGACAGGTAGGCCCTTATACCACCTCGATCCCTCAATCCTCACCCCTGTATCTCTATGAATAAGGAAATTGTAAACTGTAATTGGATAGAGTGCTAGTAAAAGGCCGCAATAGTCTGAATAGTTTTGGTGTGTTTTGAAATAATCTGGCTCTCGTTTTTGTCGGAAATCATGTTTGTTTACATGTGTGTGGGGGGGGTGCCTGCCCTACCCCTCCAGGCCCGCCCTGCAAACATTGCAAAGCTTCACACAGCCATAGTATTGGAAATTTTGGGTTTATTTTTATATCTTCTGTTACAAAACCAAACCCCACCTCTAACCAAACTTAATCTGTTTTAAACCACTTAACTTTCTGCTAAAAATAAGGGTAGATTTTCTTTTAGTACATGTAATCCCATTAATATTCGATTGCGCATGGGAACTGGGGCTCAAATACTCAGAATGAGAAAGCTACCGATAAGGTTCACGATACTAGGTAAGAATCCTAGGACTTTTGAAAGCCCACTACCAAAATAATACCATTATCTTTTTGCAATTTTCCACAAAGTCAAAACACGTAGAAAAGCAACAAAGGCATACTTACAACATTAATCAAAGCTAAATGTAATAGGTAGATAATATTAAAATTCAATTCGTGGAGCTCCTGCAATAATGATGACCGATTTTGATTACCCTAGACATTCGCTTTACATTTTAACTAGTAAAATTTTTTTCATTCCTTTCACTGCACTGTGAATATCGTATTTTGGGTACATGCTCAAAATATTTTTGGTTTCCCTTACAAAACTTTTTTTTTATAACTTTTAATAATTTACAAAAAGTAAATAGTCCTCAAAACACTATTTTTTTTCTCAAATAATATGTAAATACGGGTGCGTCTTATGGGGAGGTGCGTCTTATGCCCCGGGCAAATACGGTTTACTTGACTATCCAATTTAAAAACAGAAAGTTTATTTCCTTTAAACTTTTGCGGGGGTGGGATGGAAAGGCCCTGGAGGTTTCACTTGGGAGCTTGAGGGTTGCCCTTGCCCTGGTAGCGCGGACAAAATTTCTATAGTGATGCCTGTGATTAGAGGCTCATGGCGCCCCCCTGTGCCTCCGATCACTCCGATCGAAGGTAGAGTTAATGGGCAGCGTGTGGGTTTTTCTTAGGCCATTCAACGGTGCAGAGAAAGATTTGAAGTGGATTTTACAGCCCTCATAAAGGATCGAACTGGGGTCACCGAGAACGCCACTGGGAGACGCTAGCCACTCTGCTCCCCCCGCCTCACATAAAAGACTACGGGACACTTCTTCCTCCCTTTCCCTTCTTAGTATAGTATTATAATAGGTTTAGTATAGCTTGTATGTAGTTTTGCTTTTTTTTTTGTTTTTTTTGTTTTTCTCTACAGGGACCCGGGTGTCGCATAAGATAGGTAACACCTCAAAAAAAGTAGCACCTTACATTACAGCCCCCGCCGTTCCTTACTATTTACCACAAAATACCCCTTTATAAGTTATTAACCATGACGTGTGTGGTACTGTGGTTTCGGGAGGTACTGGGGGAAACAGGAAGAAGAGAGGAAGTCATTGTGACAGTGTTATTGCCGTATAACACTTCACACAGGTGCGGGGAAGAAGGGCTAGGAGTGGCTAAGAAGGAAGTATGTGTAAAGTTCGAGCTCGAGCTTGACAACGACCTAAAAGCGATGCTAAGCAGAAAAGGTCACAAGAGAAGAAGATAACCATCAGCTGACGCCGTCATTCACTCAGACCAAAACAAATGAAAATGTTTTAGTATCCCGGTGAAATAGACAAGGGCAGAGTTCACAAATCTGTTAACGAAGCAGATTAAGTTTGAAGAGAACCTATGAAGCGATACTAAGCGAAAAAGGTCACAAGAAGAGACAATCGGAGAGAGCAGAGATGGAGTTTTTTACTACACAGCGCGCCAAAAGTATTGTTCGCGACATCATAACCCGCGCTTCCTGCGGGAATTCAAAAATGTACTCTATGGCAGCGTAGTGACTTCCGAGAGAGATATCTTACATATGGCAGCTTGTTTAAGGCACGGCAGTCCATCAAGACCGTTAGGAATGTTCAGATGTCACTTGTCAATTATAGACGAAGCATTTAAAAAAGTGTCCCCCTTCCTTCCCGCAGTAATTTGAACAGACGCGCATTGGTATAACTATCATTATTTTTTATAATGGGTGGCAAAAAAGACCTAACAAAGGAGCAAATTAAAGTTATTGTATCTCTACACAAGGCATAGAGGCCAGTGGAAGAAATATCAAGGATTGTTTGGGTGTTACGAGGAGATGTGTGCATATTTGGGGGGAGAGTTTCACGGTGGGTTGGCGGGGTCGCGGCAGCCGCCCACACCGTAACAGTATAAGTGGCCAGGGCAGGATGTAAAAGTCATATCGCAATTTTTCTTGCTCTTATTTGAGGATGGGGAAACCACTTGACGTTTCATGACATTTAGGGTGCTTGCTGATGTTTTACTCCTCGCCCTGGCCACTTATACTGTTACGGTGTGGCGGCTGCCGCGACCCCGGCCCAACCCCCCGTGAAACTCTCCACCCCTTATGCACACATCTCTTCGTAACATCCATAATCCTTGATATTTCTTCCACTGGCCTCTCTGCCTTGTGTAGAGATACAATAACTTTAATTTGCTCCTTTGTTAGGTCTTTCTTGCCACCCATTATGAAAAAAAATGATAGTTTTATACAATGCGCGTCTGTTCAAATTACTCGCCCGGGGGGGAAGGCGATACTTTTAAAAATGCTTCGTCTATAATTGACAAATGGCATCTGAACATTCCTCACGGTCTTGATGGACTGCCCGTGGGCCTTAAACAAGCGCCCTATTTAAGTATCCTCTCGGAGTCAGTAGGCTGCCATAGAGTACATTTTCTGAATCCCGATGGAAGCGCTGTGTTTTTGATTTCGCGAACAATACTTTGGGGGCTGTGTAATCCCTTCCCTGCCTTGTCATACATAAAGCACACTAACCTAGTATAAACGTGTACAGAGCTAGATCCTCAAAGCCTTGCTCTTACTAACTAATCACACCAATGCCTTCCTCCCTTCTCTAAAGGGACCTCCAATGCCTTCCTCTCTTCTCTCCTGTCTCCTCCAGTACCTCCAGCAAACCCCAGTACCACACACGTCCTTGTTTAATCACTTACAAAGGAGTATTTTGTGGTAATAAGTAGGATCGGCGGGGTGTGAGCTAGGTCAGGTTCTGCTTATTTCGAGGTGTTACTTTTTTATGCAACAGCGGTTCAAAAGGGCCCGGCCTATGAAGAAAAGGCCACCTGTATATCAAGATCAAGATCAAGTATCGTTTCGTAGGACAGAATACGTCACTAAAGGCTTCACCGACAGCATCCGCTGGTGACTTCCCACTCGCTCAAGCTCAAGCTCCTCTCCTCCCTCCTCTTCCTCCTCCCCTCTCCTCTCCCTTTACGTAGTGTTAGCCGAACCACCACCCCCGGGAGGCGGTCACAAACCCTTTTGGGTAACACCCGGTACCCATTCACTGCTGGCTGGACAGGCGCTTGGGCATTTTCAGGATTATTTTTTTTGGGGAAAAATGAGTCTTACAAGCTGTAAAAAACGGTAGGTACACCTTGCACCGGACTAAATAAGCATTTTTACAGTGTTTTCCCAAAACCCCAGTTTTGTGATCCGCGAGTTTCGCGCTATGCCTCCGGAAAATTGGCAAACGCGAAACTCGGGAGGGTATGTAAAATTTATTTGAAGATGTCCAAAAAACTATCGGAGGAATTAGTTCAGGGATCCAAATTTACTAGACAAACAAAAAAATATATAATACAACTAAGAATAGTAAAGTAGTGTCGTTTAAAAGATTTCCCAAAATTGACGGATTTTTGTAAAAAATTATTACGAAAACTTCTGCTGCTATCACCTTCAAACTTTTTTTTAAAGATATCATGCTATTACCTAGCTTATTGTGTAAAAAATTTTAGCTCACCTCAATTTTTTACCAAAAGTGGAAACGCCCCCTTAAAACTGCTCGAACCACTTGCAATTACTACCACATTGATGTCTACCTCTGGGCAGCTAACCAAGTGATCTGCCTATCAGGAGGCATCACCACAATCACCCCTACATGCCATTAACCTGTGTCTTACAGGGTGATTTCCCTTTACCCGTTACAAAAACAAATTAGAAAAGGGCAACACTACTAGTAATGGAGCTAATGCACGACACTACTGCAACACTTACTTCTGCCCTGCATGGCGTGGGTGTTTTGTCGCCCTGGGGGGGGTTTTTTGGGTTTAATGTTTTGGGGGTTTTTTTTTTTTTTTTAAAAAATCTTCTTTTTTTAAATTTTTTTTAAACCCCCCCCCAACCCCCCCAAACCGTTTAACCCCCTATTTTACTTTAATTTTTTTGATTTAAACCCTAAACTTTTAAAAACCTTTCTGGCTGAAATAAGGTAGTTTTTGTTATACAGAATGCCATTAATATCGATTGGGGGGTCAGGGGAAAACGGGGGCCAAATACTCAAATGAAAAAAGCTACCGATAAGGTTTACGATACTAGGTAAAATCCTAGGCTTTTAAAACCCCCACTACCGAAATAATACCATTATTTTTTGCAATTTCCAAAAAGTCTAAAACATAGAAAAGCCAAAGGCAACTTACAACTTTAAAATCAGCAAAGTAATAGGTAGATAATATTAAAATTCAATTCGTGGAGTCCTGCAAAAATTGACCGTTTTTGTTTCCCCTAGACTTTCGCTTACATTTTAACTATTTAAAAATTTTTTCTTTTACTTTCATGCACTGTGAATATCGTATTTGGGGTACTGCTCAAAATAGTTTGGTTTCCCTTTACAAAACCCCTTTTTTTTTTTTAACTTTTAATAATTTACAAAAGTAAATATGTCCTCAAAAAACATTTTTTTTCTAAAAATATATATGTAAAATACGGGTGCGTCTTATGCGGAGGTCGTCTTATGCCCGGCAAATACGGTACTTGACTATCCTTTTAAAAACAAAAAGGTATTTCCTTAAATTTTTGCAGGGGTGGGATGGACCCCTGGGGGTTTTCACTTGGGGCTTGAGGTTGGCCCTTTGCCCGTGGTAGCGCGGACAGAATTTCTATGTGTGCCTGTGATTAGGGGCCCAGGGCGCCCCCCGTGCCTCCGATGCACTCGCGATCGAAGGTAGAGTTAAGGGCAGCGGTGGGGTTTTTTCTTAGGGCCATTCAACGGTGCAGGCAGATTTGAAGTGGATTTTACAGCCCCCTCAAGGGTGAACTCGGGTCACCCAGAACGCCACTCGAGACGCTACCACTCTGCTACCCCCCTCACATAAAAACTACGGGACATTTTCCTACCTTCCGCTTAGTATAGTATTATAATGGTTTAGTTAGCTTGTATGTAGTTTTGCTTTTTTTTGTTTTGTTTTGTTTGTGTTTTCTCAAACAGGAGCAGCCGGTGTCGCATAAGATAGGTAAAAACCTCAAAATAAGTAGCACCTTACATTACAGCCCCCGCCGTTCCTTACTTATTTACCAACAAAATACTCCTTTATAAGTTATTAACCATGACGTGTGTGGTACTGTGGTTTTCTGGAGGTACTGGGGGAGACAGGAAGAAGAGAGGATCATTGTGACAGTTTTTATTGCCGTATAACACTATCACAAAAAGGTGCGGGAAAGAAAGGGCTACGGAGTGGCTAAAAAAGGAAGATATGTGTCAAGTTCGAGCTCGAGCTTGACAGACGACCTAAAAAGCGATGCTAAGCAAAAAAGGGTCACAAGAAGAAGAAGATAACCACCCAGCTGACGCCGTCATTCACTCAGACCAAAACAAATGAAATGTTTTAGTATCCCAGGGTGAAATAGACAAGGGCGAGTTCCAAATCTTTTTAACGAAGCAAAATTAAGTTTGAAGAGAACCTATGAAGCGATACTAAGCGTCAAAGGTCACAAGAAGAAGACAATCGAGAGGGGCAGAGAGGGAAAGTTTTTTAACATACACAGCGCGCCAAAGTATTGTTCGCGACATCATAACACAGCGCTTCCATGCGGGAATTCAAAAAATGTACTCTATGGCAGCGTAGTGACTTCCGAGAGAGATATCTTACTATGGCAGCTTGTTTAAGGCAGGGGCATTCCATCAAGACCTTTTGAGGAATGTTCAGATGTCACTTGTCATTATAGACGAAGCATTTAAAAAAGTGTCGCCTTCCCTTCCCGCGAGTAATTTGAACAGACCCATTGGTATAACTACCCATTATTTTCATAATGGGTGGCAAGAAAGACCTAACAAAGGACAAATTAAATTTATTGTATCTCTACACAAGGCATAGAGGCCAGTGGAAGAAATTCAAGGATTGTGGATTTTTTACGAGGAGATGTGTGCATAATTGGGTGGAGAGTTTCAGGGTTTGGGTTGGCGGGGTCGCGGCAGCCGCCACACCGTAACAGTATAAGTGGCCAGGGCGAGGATGTAAAAGTCAAAATCGCAATATTTTTCTTGCTCTTATTTGAGGATGGCATCCATTTGGGACGTTTCATGACATTTAGGGTGCTTGCTGATGTTTTACATCCTCGCCCTGGCCACTTATACTGTTAAACGGTGTGGCGGCTGCCGCGACCCCGCCAACCCACCGTGAAACTCTCCCCCCACTTATGCACACATCTTTTTCGTAACATCCATAATCCTTGATATTTCTTCCACTGGCCTCTCTGCCTTGTGTAGAGATACATAACTTTAATTTGCTCCTTTGTTAGGTCTTTCTTGCCACCCATTATGAAAATAATGATAGTTTTATACCAATGCGCGTCTGTTCAAATTACTCGCGGGGAGGAAGGCGATACTTTTTTAAAAATGCTTCGTCTATAATTGACAAGTGGCATCTGAACATTCCTCAACGGTCTTGATGGACTGCCCGTGCCTTAAAAAAGCTGCCATATGTAAGATATCTCTCTCGGGAAATCAGTAGGCTGCCATAGAGTACATTTTCTGAATTCCCGTATGGAAGCGCTGTTGTTATGATTCGCGAACAATACTTTGGCGCGCTGTGTAATCCCTTCACCTGCCTTGTCATACTAAAAACACACTACATAGATATAAACGTGTACAGAGCTAGATCCTCAATGCCTTGCTCTTACTAACTAATCACTACACTAATGCCTTCCTCCCTTCCCTACGGTACCTCCAATGCCTTCCTCTCTTCTCTCCTGTCTCCTCCATACCCTCCCGCAACCACAGTACCACACACGTCCTTGTTAATCACTTACAAAGGAGTATTTTGTGGTAAATAAGTAAGGTCGGCGGGGTGTGACTAGGTCAGGTTCTGCTTATTTCGAGGTGTTACTTATTTTATGCAACAGCGGTTCAAAGGCCTGGCCTATGAAGAATAGGCCACCTGTATATCAAGATCAAGATCAAGTATCGTTCGTAGGACAGAATACGTCACTAAAGGCTTCACCGACAGCATCCGCTGGGTGACTTCCAACTCGCTCAAGCTCAAGCTCCTCTCCTCCCTCCTCTTCCTCCTCCTCTCCTCTCCTTTACGTAGTGTTAGCCGAAGCCACCACCCCCGGGAGGCGGGTCACAAACCCTTGGCTAACACCCGGTACCCATTCACTGCTGGCTGGACAGGCGCTTGGGGCATTTTCAGGATTATTTTTTTGGGGAAAAATGAGTCTTACAAGCTGTAAAATACGGTAGGTACACCTTGCACCGGACTAAATAAGCATTTTTACAGTGTTTTCAATACCCGAGTTTTGTGATCCGCGAGTTTCGCGCTATGCCTCCGGAAGATTGGCAAACGCGAAACTCGGGAGGGTATGTAATTATATTATGAAGATGTCCAAAAAAACTATCGTGAGGAATTAGTTCAGGGATCAAATTTACTAGACAAACAAAAAAATATATAATACAACTAAGAATAGTAAAGTAGTGTCGTTTAAAAGATGTTCCCAAAATTGACGGATTTTTGTAAAAAATATTATTATGCGAAAACTTCTGCTGCTATCACCTTCAAACTTTTTCAAAGATATCATGCTATTACCTAGCTTATTGTGTAAAAATTTCAGCTCACCTCGAATTTTTTTACCAAAAAGTGGAAACGCCCCCCTTAAAACTGCTCGACCACTTGCAATTACTACCACATTGATGTCTACCTCTGGGCAGCTAACCAAGTGATCTGCCTATCAGGAGGGCATCACCAGCAATCACCCCTACATGCCATTAACACTGTGTCTTACATGGGTGATCCCGTTACCCGTACAATAACAAGATTAGAAAAGGGCAACACTACTAGTAAGTGGAGCTAATGCACGACACTACTGCAACACTTACTTCTGCCCTGCATGGCGGTGTGGTGTCCCCTGTGTGGCTGGCACAGGGAGAGCTGGGGGTGGGTTGGCATCAGGCCTGGGAGCTGGCTTAACACCTCCCTTGTTGATGAGATTAGCCCGGGCTGGGGGTGCGGGACGGGATGGATGGCCGGTGGATATGAGACCGCCCTTTTGGTTGCCTTTGGCTGCTAGACGTTTTGCTCGCCGCTTCCAGTTCTGTTATTGATTTGTGGTTAGTTGTGTAATCTTTTAAAATTCTTTCTTTCTTTTCTTTGCCCTTTCTGGCCTAGATCCTCGGAAGGCTTATGGTCCTGACGGAATCCTTCCTATTGTTCTCAAAAACTGTGCTTCTGTGCTTGCACCCTGCCTGGTCAAATTTTTCTGTCTTTGTATATCTACTTCCACCTTTCCTTCTTGCTGGAAGTTTGCTCACATCCATCCTGTTCCTAAGAAGGGTGACCGTTCTAATCCTTCAAACTACCGTCCTATAGCTTTGACTTCCTGCCTTTCTAAAGTTTTTGAATCTATACTTGATAAGAAGATTCTTAAGCATCTCTCTGCTCACAATCTTCTATCTGATCGTCAGTACGGTTTCCGTAGAGGGCGATCTACTGGCAATCTTCTAGCTTTCCTAACTGAATCTTGGTCATCCTCCTTTAGGGGTTTCGGTGAAACTTTTGCTGTTGCCCTTGACATATCAAAAGCTTTTGATAGTCTGGCACAAATCTTTAATTTCCAAACTACCCTCATTCGGTTTCTATCCTTCTCTCTGTACCTTCATCTTAAGTTTCCTTTCAAACCGTTCTATTGCAGCTACTGTAGCCGATGGACATTGTTCTTCTCCTAAATCTATCAATAGTGGTGTTCCCCAGGGTTCTGTCCTATCACCCACTCTCTTTCTATTATTCATTAATGATCTTCTAAGTCTAACTCAAAGCCCTATCCACTCCTACGCTGATGATTCTACCATGCATTTTTCAACTTCGTTTATTAGACGTCCAACTCAACAGGAACTAAGTTATTCACGGAGAGATGCCACCGAGCGCCTAACCTCTGATCTTTCTATAATTTCTGATTGGGGCAAAGCAAACCTTGTTTTGTTCAATGCCTCAAAAACCCAATTTCTTCACCTATCTACTCGACAAAACCTACCAGATAACTACGTATCCCTTTTTCTTCAATGACACTCAACTGTCTCATTCTTCTACAATGAACATTCTAGTGTAATGCCCATTATTCGGGAAATAGTAGGAACAATTATTATCATAAAATTCCCGAGTTATGTCTTGTAAGTAATTCTTTTTTTTCAGTTTCACGGGTGACTCACCGCCTCAAATTCTAAACCACCATTTTGTTTCTATTTCTTTCCTTTGCTCGCCATTTTCTTCTTTCCTTCTTTCACGTCCTCTCTCCCGACACCCCGTGTGCGAGTCAAATTCGTGGGATAATTATTCTGCGATCAGTGATAACTAATGATGTCAGTTCTTTTTATCTTTCCCCAGTTATCTGGTCAGACCAAGAAACTCTCCCAGAATCTTAACGTCTTTCAAATAATCCCTATCGTTATCGGTTAGGGTCATATAGGGGCGTTGTAGAAAGGATACACGCTAAAATGAAAACCTACCAAATTTCTAGGCTTCATATTTCACCCTCTCACTCCAAAAATGTGTTCGGATAGTATCGGGCCCACAAATAATACCTGTCTTGGTTATTAGACTAGGCATATTAAATTCTTCAGTATCAAAGTAAAACAGGTTTATATTATAAGCCACATGTTCTTATATACGCGAGCTTTCATTACTTAAATAGTTATTTCGGGATTATAAGTTCTTCTTTTTGAGGTCACGGCGGGACCATTCAAACAATTCCCTTTTGGGCGAGACGGCCATAACTCCGTGAGACGCTCAGTCTCCATCCGTCCTCCACCTAGGTAAGATGTAACAAATTCCGCTTCTGTTTTCCCCCCCCCCCCCCTTTCCTTGTTATCATTATTTTTATCTATATTTTCAAATATGGGTATCTATGTTTAGTGTACGCTAACGTACAGGAGTTGCACCCATCCTTATGAGTATTATTAACATGAGTCTCCATCCGTCCTCCACCTAGGGAGAGGCTTCAGCGGGAGGCGTCCCACGCCTTCCTCCCAAGAACACATGGTCATTGTGTATCCACACATCCAACTCCTTATTCTCACATTCTCTTTCCTACATATATATATTCAAGGTATACCTATAGTGCTCAGTCGATGGGTATATAAGTGGTAATTCTAAGAATGATTCTGTAAGGGAAATTATGCTCTATTGTAGCTTGCCCGTTCCAGATTAGATTTTTTATGTATGTGTCTACGATCTCAAACAGCAATAATGTTTTCATGGCGAATAAATAGGAGGTTGTTTCAAATATAGTTCTTGTTTTTATTATAAAACCCAGGTGATTATTCTGTATTAGGAAAATAATTCCCCACACTTCCAAAGAGTTCCGCCTTACTCGGTATAATTCCACGTACCATTCACGACTACCAAGATCAATCTAATATTAATATTAAACTAACGTGCCCCGGGAGTAATCATAGTGAAATACTCGCCAGGGCTGGTGGCAGCAAATCCCCATAACCTAAACCTTATTATCTTTTCCCCTTAAGTATACCCCCTTGTTCAGTATTCTCCGTAGTGAGAAGTGGTCAAACTATAATCATATAGTGAAGTCAGAAGACTAAGTTAAATCCCTCCATTCAAGTTGTAATCTTTTATCAAATCATCCCCAAATAATATCCTTCAAGTAACGTTGACCAGTTATAAATACCCCAGACCAGTTACCCCAAATTTCCATCATGACACTGGTGACTATAGCGGTGGTATATTATTTCCTAAAAATAACAGCAACAGAATCGCACCTGGAAAAATAAATAGCAAGATAGTCAAATTTCAGTAAATTTTCATATAAGTAATAGATCATTATAGTAGGCTTATTAGATCTCTCCCCCTATAAACCAAACATAATACATACATGAACCATGACCATGGGCGTGAGCTGTAAGAAGCAAGCCGTAGCCGCCGCATCTAGCCGTCAACTCCGCCAGCCGGGACAGCCAGCCAGCCACCCCGCCTAGCCGACACAGCCAGCGCATACCGCGCGTCCCAGGCCGTCGCACCCTTCACCGCGCCCTTAGAGCCTGCCGCGCGCCTCGATGCCAACGCTCGCCTCAGTCGGCCACCCTTCATCATCGCCACGCGCCTAGCCGCCACACTCGCCTCAGCTATGCCACCCTTCACTGCCGTAGCCGCCGCTCCTAGCCGCTGCAGCCGCCGCGCCTAGCCGCCACACCATCCACACGCCTCGCAACCAACACCATGTCAAAGAGAGGCCGTGAAGCCTCGTCGGGAGGGAAGGACTGGATTCCCCTCGGTCTACCCGTCACCGACATGAGCTGCGCTGACAACACAGGCGCCAAGAACCTGTACATAATTGACGTGCAGGGTATCAAGGGACGTCTGAACTGCCTGTCCGCCGCCACCGTGTCCTGCAACAACCAGCAGAGCAACAGCGGTAGCCCAAACAGCTACGGAGACGGAGGATGCAGCGACACCGGCTCAAGAATGGGCACACTCTTAGCTTCCCAGAACCTACAAGAGTTCCTGAAACGTTGTGAAGAGCTGAAGGCCATCAAGAAGTACCGGGCGTCAAACAAGACCCATGATGTCACCCATCAACAACAAGATGGAAAAGTTCGGTATCCAATAGTGTTAAATTAGAAAATCAAGGAAGAATTATTTTGAACATGAACATTGAAAATTTATTTTATGAACATTGAAATTTTTATTTTATGAACTTGAAAGTTTAATACCTACTCTGGTTAGGGTAGTTGTAGCGTCACCCGGTTATTACTCTTGTGGAAATCAAATAGAAAAGTGTTAAATGGAAAACATTGACCAGGATTCAAAACAAATTGAGGGTCAGTATGTTCTTAGTATATCCAGGTAAGAGGTTGATTGGGATACCAGTCTCAGTTGAATTTCATAACAGACTCAGTCTGGTTCGGTGAGTCTTCAAGGTATTTTAATTCAAGTTACAATCAACACGACCAGGTATATTCAGGTGAGAGTAAGCGAAAAGTGTTCAATGTAACTTAGTGAGTCAAAGGTGAGTGTAGTGTCAGACTAGATGAAGCAATTTGGTCTAGGAGATTTCTCATGTCTAGAAGTCGGAGCGTCTGATTCTCACGGGCGAAGCCTGGTTCAGTGGGAGGAGTATTTTAATTCGAGATAGTAGTACTACGCTTCTCACCTTACAGTCAACCAGCTTGCGGTGTGGCGAATATTTCAGGACTTGTTGGGCTCTTATCATTTACCAGAGGCAAGCCGGCGTGCGCCTCTGGGATATCTCCCTGCACCGAGAATTGTGGCACTGAGTCAAGGTTGACGGCCGCGTCATTACCCAGGTTTCAGGTTGACTGGGATACTTCCTTTCATTGGATTTTCGTGTAATCTAAACACAAACAGACCCCCCGTTTTCAAAGAACAGAAGAATTTCCATTAAATTCACTCTAAATTCGTCTCATACACACTTCCTCTTGACGCAGTTTTAAAAACGGAAACCTGATCCGTAAGTATTTACTTTGATATCATAGAATTTAATTTTTCCGGAGAATAGACGCGTGTAATGCCCATTATTCGGGAAATAGTAGGAACAATTATTATCATAAAATTCCCGAGTTATGTCTTGTAAGTAATTCTTTTTTTTCAGTTTCACTGGTGACTCACCGCCTCAAATTCTAAACCACCATTTTGTTTCTATTTCTTTCCTTTGCCCGCCATTTTCTTCTTTCCTTCTTTCACGTCCTCTCTCCCGACACCCCGTGTGCGAGTCAAATTCGTGGGATAATTATTCTGCGATCAGTGATAACTAATGATGTCAGTTCTTTTTATCTTTCCCCAGTTATCTGGTCAGACCAAGAAACTCTCCCAGAATCTTAACGTCTTTCAAATAATCCTATCGTTATCGGTTAGGGTCATATAGGGCGTTGTAGAAAGGATACACGCTAAAATGAAAACCTACCAAATTTCTAGGCTTCATATTTCACCCTCTCACTCCAAAAATGTGTTCGGATAGTATCGGGCCCACAAATAATACCTGTCTTGGTTATTAGACTAGGCATATTAAATTCTTCAGTATCAAAGTAAAACAGGTTTATATTATAAGCCACATGTTCTTATATACGCGAGCTTTCATTACTTAAATAGTTATTTCGGGATTATAAGTTCTTCATTTTGAGGTCACGGCGGGACCATTCAAACAATTCCCTTTTGGGCGAGACGGCCATAACTCCGTGAGACGCTCAGTCTCCATCCGTCCTCCACCTAGGTAAGATGTAACAAATTCCGCTTCTGTTCCCCCCCCCCCCTTTCCTTGTTATCATTATTTTTATCTATATTTTCAAATATGGGTATCTATGTTTAGTGTACGCTAACGTACAGGAGTTGCACCCATCCTTATGAGTATTATTAACATGAGTCTCCATCCGTCCTCCACCTAGGAGAGGCTTCAGCGGGAGGCGTCCACGCTTCCTCCCAAGAACACATGGTCATTGTGTATCCACACATCCAACTCCTTATTCTCACATTCTCTTTCCTACATATATATATTCAAGGTATACCTATAGTGCTCAGTCGATGGGTATATAAGTGGTAATTCTAAGAATGATTCTGTAAGGGAAATTATGCTCTATTGTAGCTTGCCCGTTCCAGATTAGAGTTTATGTATGTGTCTACGATCTCAAACAGCAATAATGTTTCATGGCGAATAAATAGGAGGTTGTTTCAAATATAGTTCTTGTGTTATTATAAAAACCCAGGTGATTATTCTGTATTAGGAAAATAATTCCCCACACTTCCAAAGAGTTCCGCCTTACTCGGTATAATTCCACGTACCATTCACGACTACCAAGATCAATCTAATATTAATATTAAACTAACGTGCCCCGGGAGTAATCATAGTGAAATACTCGCCAGGGCTGGTGGCAGCAAATCCCCATAACCTAAACCTTATTATCTTTTCCCCTTAAGTATACCCCCTTGTTCAGTATTCTCCGTAGTGAGAAGTGGTCAAACTATAATCATATAGTGAAGTCAGAAGACTAAGTTAAATCCCTCCATTCAAGTTGTAATCTTTTATCAAATCATCCCCAAATAATATCCTTCAAGTAACGTTGACCAGTTATAAATACCCCAGACCAGTTACCCCAAATTTCCATCATGACACTAGGACTATCCTTTACTAAAAATCTGAACTGGAAATCTCACATCTCATCTCTTGCTAAAACAGCTTCTAAGAAGTTAGGTGTCCTGTGGCGTCTGCGTCCTTTTTTTCTCCCTCCCAATTGCTTGCTCTCTACAGGGTCTTATCCGCCCATGTATGGAGTAATGTCTCACATGTTTGGGGAGGATCCACTCATACAGCTCTCCTAAACAGGGTTGAGTCAAAAGCTTTTCGTCTCATCACTCCTCTCCTCTGACTGACTGTCTTCAAACTTTAAATCACCCGCCGCAATGTTGCTTCTCTTGCTCTCTTCTACGTTATTTTCATGCTCACTGCTCTTCTGAACTTGCTAACTGCTGCCTCCCCCCCTCCCGCGGCCTCGCTGCACAAGACTTTCTACTCATTCTCATCCCTATTCTGTCCATCTTCCTAATGCAAGAGTTAATCAGTATCTTTACTCTTTCATTCCTTTCACTGGTAAACTCTGGAACTCGCTTCCTGTTTCTTTTTTTTCCACTTTCCTATGACCTTAAATCTTTTCAAAAGAAAGTAAAAAGACACCTCTCGAACTAAATTGCTCACCCCTCTTATATATTTTATTCTCTTACTGTCTTTTTAAAAAAAAAAAAAAAAAAAAGCAATAGGTCATTATAGTCTGCTGCCTCACAAGAATTTTTTGGGAGTGACCCAGTTTTTGATCACTTAAGAATAAAAAAGGGATTTAAACATATTAAATCAGATAGGGTCGCAACACTTCCAGAGCTCACTATATTTTCTTCAAGGTATTCAGAAAACTTAATTATTTGCTGTCTTATTTTCACCTGGAAAGACCTTCATAAAAGACTGACGTGACATGGATGCTCCTAGGGTACCCCAACATTTCATCAATCATCACCATCAGTGAGAAGTAATTTGATAAAGTTGCCTCCAGTCTTACCCTCCTCATACATTTTAGGCCAAACAAACACTTCAGAGATGTTCTTGTAATGCCCCCGAATAAGCATTACCATTCGGAAGGCCTCAGGCAGATAGACAGATGTTGTTAAAACAAATTTTTCTCATTAATTTATTTTTTGTGTTTATTTGAAGTAGGTAGTAAAGAAGTATGCCAACCAACAACACTAACGTAACGTAAAATTCAGAAGTGTTGAGAGAGGCTGACGTAGGTCTGAGTCTAGGCTGTAGCCGATGGGTGAAGAAAAAAAAGAAGGATATGTCTCTTGAGCTGGCAACTCAGCCTATCGTTGTTGTTTTTTAGGCTCTGCTATTGTCCCCTCCCCACAACTGACCTCACCAGTCAGCTCTCTCTCATCCAACAGGTAAGAGTGTCTCCCCCATTCTCTCCGTTCCTAGTTGTCCAACATAGGGGGTTTTTCAATTGATGAAAGATAATCCCTTTCCCCCTTATCCATGTTACCTGACCAGTCAAACTCTCTCAACTCAATATATATATATATATACAGGGAAGTCTTTTTATACCAGCATTCGGAAAACCAGAAACCAATGATACGAGCTGAATAAATTGGGGGTTTTTTTTTTCAATTTACTAAATCAAAAACCCATGATAAAAGGGAGGATAATTTATAAATGCAGCACAGACCCAAACCCACTCGCTCCCACGCTGATGCCTCTCAATGATTTAAGACTTTTTAGAAAGTCTTATTAGCATTCGGCTACTTACAACTCCCAAAACAGGCCAAACGCCATTATTTCTCATACGGAACACTGTTTATTATATAAAGACTGTCAGTCAGTACTGAAAACCCTCAAAATTAGTGAGGGATACGTTCCAAACCCCCCCTCGCTAATTCATGAACTTCGACATTTCTTGACGCCTTCCTAAAATGACGTTTCTATACCTTTTTTTTTTTTTTTTTTTTTTTTTTTTTTTTTTTTTATACATTTGTCCTATAGCACCTGTAGTCAGTGACTTCAAAGGCTCGGATGGTAAGCCCTGGAGGTTCACTTGAGGGCTGTGAGGGTTGGCCCTCCCCCGTGTGGGCCAGGCAGGAATTTTAAGTGATGCCTGTGATTAGAGGCTCATGCCGCCCCCTGTGTCTTCTTCAAACGGCAGCACTTAAAGCTTCGGGACCCCCCTCTTCTACACTAGCAACTTTGTGATTTCATAAATTTCTGCTCAGTTAGGACATCTTTAGGTGACCCGACTAACTCATCAACTTCATTTGCGTGAGGTCTTCAAACCCTTTCCCCACCAACAATGTGTGCCAGTTTAGTATTTTATCAACAGCATCTGTTTTTTAAAATCTGATGGTGAGAAACCCTTGTGATCATTCACACATTCAGGCCACAAATTTTTCCAGCAAGCATTGACAGTTTCCTTTTTTAATTCATCGATTGCTGACTGCAAGACACTGAAAACTGTCTGCAATGTTAAAATTGCGCCATAGGTAGAAGACTAAATTCAGTGTCATGCTCCATGGCTTCAACATCTTTTTGGCATGCTCCGCCGAGTGTACAAGGCTTTAAATGCCCGAAAATTACCCCTTGGTCCATAGGTTGGGTAGGGGAGTGGTATTTGGAGGCAGGTACAGTATTTCAATTCTTGTGTTCCCGTGCTGAGAGAGCGAGCGTGACTGAGACGAGACAGAGAAGGACTGCCAACTTTATATGATCGCTGCGCCCTCTACCATTGCCATGGTCTACTATACAACTGCACGCCACGTTGTTTTAAACTGTTTCACTCCTTTTTTTTGTTGCAATTTTTTTGATTTTAAAATTTTCGGATGACTCGCTAATTATTGAAGTTGGCAATTATGAGGTTCACAAATTTTGAGGGTTTACTGTAATCACTTCTGCCATAAATAATAATTTGCACTACTATCCTAAATTTAATTATACAATGAGCACACACTTGTACCAAGTATTACAATTCCATACAAGATATGTTCATGTAAGGGAGGTCCCGTTTTTACGACATTCGATATAAAGATAATCCGATGATACAGATGTGTAAATTAGGGTCTATTTCAATATACGAATCGAAAATCCAATGCTACGACATTCAAACTGGGTGAGTAAAATTACCAAGTTATTTACTAAATAAATTACAAGTTATTTACTAAAATTATAAAGTAATTTACTGACTATATGATTTTACCTAAGGTTGTACGAATTTAATCTGAAAATATGATAATTCTGGTGGGTTGGGGACGACAATGTGGGCCCACAAAAATCACATCCTGGACGATGTACAATGATTCAATGCGCAAAAGACGAGTTTGTGGCAGTGAGAGGTCTGCGCACCCCTCTCGTCCTTAAGCTCCCTTCACACATTCCATAATCGAACCACGATAGCGCCACCAATTTGATTATTGACGCTATCATGAAATTTAACAACGAAAAACGCAGACCACGATACCTCACAAAAATGTCACGCTGCCTGTACGTATTGTCATGACGGTCGTAAGATGGTCACGATGGAGTCATGACAGCTGTAAGAATATTCACAATGGAAAATAAACGGTCATTTTGTCGTCACGATAGAGCTACGATAACCACGACGTGCCATGAACGTACCACGATAGCGTCAAGAGCTAGCCCCACACGTGGGTGGGGGTTGCCATGGTGATGGAGAAGGAAGGGGGACTATAGAGATGAAGGTGGGAGAAAACAGGGTTGTGTTGGTGATGGGGAATTGGGGGAAACGGGGGAGGGGGGTTGTAATAAAGAAGGGGGTGTTGGTGGGGAAATGGGGGGGGGGAGAATGCGTGGTGGGGGTGTTACCACGTGCTGATGGGAGTAGTGGGTAGGGTGTCACGGGGGTTGTGTCATCACGTGGTGGTGGGAGTAGGGGGAAGGTAGTCGAGGGGGGAGTGTCACCATGTGGTGGTGGGAGTAGGGGGAAGGTAGTCGAGGGGGGAGTGTTATCACGTGGTGGTGGGAGTAGGGGGAGTGGACTCGGGGGTGGGTGGAGGTGAATGAGAAAGGGGGTGGAAGGCGGAAGAGGGTGCAAAAAAGAGGGGGAAGGCGCCCGTAACGAACGGTTTCTTATCATCACCATATACATACGACGATCATAATAGTGTCACGAAGCTGCTACATATATAACGATAGCGTCACGATAGACTTACGATACCGCTGCGTTGGGTACGAAAATCGGGGAGCTTCCCGATTTTTTAATGCACGCACTAACTTTTCGCGGCCTCGGCCGAGCGCGTCACGAGCGTCACGATCGGTCACGATGGACCCATAACCAGGACCATGACGTCGCTGCGCACTGCATTGTTGGCGCGCTCGTGGTTCCATTATGGAATGTGTGAAGGGGGCTCGGGAAGAGGAAAGATCCTCGGTGCTGCCGCGTGATACAATAGACTCGAGAGGGTAGGGTAGATAAGGGACAAGGGAGGGGTGCGCAGACCTCTTCCACTGCCCACAAACTCGTCTCTGCGCATCTGAATCATTGTACATCGTCCAGTGATGTGAATTTTTGTAGGCCACATTGTTGTACCGAGCCACCAGAATTATCATATTTTCAGATTGATAATTATCGTACAACCTTAGGTAAAATCATATAGTCAGTAAATGACTTTATAATTTTAGTAAATAACTTGTAATTTACTTTAGTAAATAACTTGTAATTTACTTTAGTAAATAACTTGGTAATTTTACTCACCGCAGTTTGAATGTCGTAGCATTGAATTTTCGATCTCTTATATTGAAAATAGACCCTAATTTACACATCTCGTATCATCGGATTCTCGTATATCGAATGCTGGTATAACGGGACCTCCCTGTATATGTATATATATATGGGGCCAATTGATGCTCTTTTCCACGCTTGGGGTACTTTACCTTCGTATAGGGGACATGTCATTAGATTGTGTACAGTACTGTACTATATCCACCAGTTGCTCCCAACATTCCTTCAATAGCCATATTAAAACTCAATTTGGACTTGGTGCTTTATTTCTTTCTTTGGCTTCCAATAATTTCATAATTCTATGCTTTTCCACTTATATATCACTTTGTACTATGTTCTTTTTCCTACCCTCTGCTTCCAGGAATTCCTTTTCTTTAGTGAAAACTTTTTGCAAGCATTCCTTCATGACTTGGACTTGTGTTACTGGCTCTTCATTAACTCCCCCTTGCACTTTCACCTTGTTAAGTCCTTTTTTTTTTGCTTAAATTATCCATTGAATTCTTGCATTTTTCTACAATGCCTCTTACATAATTCCTCTTTTCGTTTCTCCGGATTCTTACATATTCTTTTTTAGTTATTTTGTATTTTCCCTCATCCTATTATTCATCTTCACTTTCCATCTGTTCCATGCAACACCTCTATCTCTTTTTGCTTCCTAACATCTTCTAGTAAACCAGTCGTTCTTCCAATTTTCCTTCCCTGTTATCTTTGGTACATACATATCAACAGTAATATTATACATTTCCAAGGAATAGTCCCATTTTTTCTCTTCCAAATTGGTGGTCTCGTGGAAACACACACACACATACGTGCACTCGTACACACACAGCAGCCAGCATTGGCTGGAAAATGAGAATAGAGAAAGTACGAGGTAAGAAAGGGACTGTGGTAAAAGGGTTTCTGTATTAAAACTTTGCGCTGGATGATGTAGTGGGTAAATATTAGCTATGATAGGCAACACAGTCAAATTTTGTCATACAATTGAACCTCTTTTCTGCTTGAGTGAGTTAGTTACTAATAATGTCAAGGGGTAGAGTATGACGTGTAGATACTGTCATGCGCTCTACTGTAATTGTGAAGCAAACCTGTCAAGATTTTCAACATAGTCTTGACACATATCTAACCGACGAAATGAATGATATAGAAAGTGATGGAGAAAGACCTTGCATAAAAAAATACAGTATCAAGTACCATTTACCAAGTAAATGGTTTCATTGTACGTCTGGCAGCACAGTCACAGGCTTATTACCGTACTCTCATGTAACTCTTTACTTAGCTCAGGTGTCGGCAACCTCCGGCCTGCAGAGTCCGAACTCATGGCCCGTCACCCTGCTTGATATTTATATAACAATCTGGCCCGCAACAGCCTAGCCAACTAAATGAGTAAGTCGATCGGCACCTCTCGACGTGATCGCGGCGGGTAGCGCGGGGCAAATTTGCATGACTGAGATCTTTACCACAGAAGCACCAAGGAAAATCGCCAGGGAGAAAATTACTACATGGCAACACGCGATCATGTCGAGAGGCGCCGACGTGGGATTGGCCACTATCGTGGCATCTGGCTACTCTGCATTACACGTGACGTCCCATGAGCAGTCTTCCCTCACCACCAACGGTCACGCCAGCGGCCAGTCTCCGTAGGAGTTCGTACTGAGAAGAGGTATGCATCAAGCTTTCTTAGTCTGAAATGTACTTTTATCATTAGGGAATGTTGATAATATAAAGTGCATTTCTTGCTGCTACTTCTCTCTCTCTCTCTCTCTCTCTCTCTCTCTTCATTCACCCACTTCACCCAGCCTCCAAGCTCACAACCACATACACGCTCACTAGTTACTCGTATTGGTAGGTCCTGTCCCGCCCGCCTGCCCAAATCAGACAATGGCTTACTGAGCCTTACTCAAACACATGCGCGCACACTCAAACACGCCCATTCAAACACACGCACGCCCACGCCCAACGCAGGGGCGTAACACTATGTTTGTCACAAAATACTGTGTGGACGTCTGTATCGTAATTTTAATTATTGTATGCATTTGTTTTACTATGTAAAAGTTTTGCATGTATTCGTGTCTAACATGTGGATCATTATTTCGCACTTTGTGCTTATTCTTTCTTTTTAGCCAATCATCATGTCTGCAATTGTTAAGAAGAGGAAAGTGGACCTGGAGTGTCGGGCCTTCAACCCTGAGTGGGAGAAGTACTTTTTCACTGAACGCTTTGGACAGGCCCAGTGCCTCATTTGCTTGAAGACTGTGGCTGTCCTCAAAGAGTATAATATGTGCCGCCACTGGGAGACACAGCACCAAGCATTGAGCTTTGCATCGATGTCTGCTGCCGAGAGGAAGGAGGCCTTTGTCAAACTGTCAGGCAACCTGCAGAAAAGCACTTCACTCTTCCGTAAGCAGACTACTGAGGCTGACAAAGTGACGCTCGCCAGCTATGAGGTTTCCCGCCTCCTTGCTCGCCGGATGAAGCCATTCACAGACGGGGACTTTATCAAGGAGTGCATCATGGTTGTGATAGATTCCCTCTGTCCTGAAAAGCGTTCTGCCTTTGAAAATGTGAGCTTTTCACCCCGCACTGTTTGTCGTCGCATTGAGATGTCAGACAGCGTGAACGACTCGCTTAAGACCTGTTGCTCACATTTTGATGCCTTCTCTCTCGCTCTTGATGAGAGCACACACATGAAGGACACAGACAAGCTGGCAATTTTCATTCGTGGAGTCACTGCTGCCCTTCAGGTTTATGAAGAGTTTCTCCAGCTTGTTCCATTGCAAGGCACCACCACTGGGCAAGACATCTTCAACGCTGTGCTTCAGTATGTGAAGCAACACTCCCTCGACCTGTCCCGTCTCGTGTGCGTGACGACCGACGGTGCCCCAGCAATGACTGGAAAGAAGAAGGGTGCCGCCTCACTGCTAGTGCGTCACTGTGAGGCCGCCAAACACACCCAGCCCATCCACAAGGTGCACTGCATCATCCACCAAGAGTCCCTGTGCTCTAAGTCTGCCAACCTTACTGATGTCATGTATGTAGTCATGAAGGTTGTCAACTCCATCCTCTCCCGCAGCCTTAACCACCGCCAGTTCCAGGCACTAACGGACGAAGTCAACGCACACTATGGTGACCTGCTTTACTTCTGTGAGGTCCGCTGGTTGAGTCATGGAGCCATGCTGTCCCGGGTGTGCGACCTGCAGCAGGAGATCGCCACCTTCCTCCGTCAAAAGAACCTCCCCGGTGCTGATCAATTTTCCAACCCGCAATGGCTTGCTCGTCTGGCCCTGCTCACAGATATCACTACGCACCTAAATGACCTCAATGTGAAGCTGCAAGGCAAAAACATTCTAGTCACAGACATGCATTCGCACATCACCGCCTTCGAGGTAAAGCTGCGCTTGTGGGAGGCTCAACTGGCTGTTGGTCAGTTTATGCATTTTCCTCGTATTACGGCTTGTGCACCTGATGACGTGGACCTGAACACTTGTGTTGGTGTTGTCACCTCTTTGCGGGAGGAATTTGCCTCCCGTTTCACAGGTGTCAGGCCACTGGCTCTGGGCTTCAAGCTGTTCACCTCCCCCTTTGACTTCCCTGTGGACGAAGACCCTGCCCCCCTGCAGATGGAGTTGGTGGAGCTTCAGTGTAATGTCGAACTGAAGGCAAAGTACCGTACCGCTTCTCCACTGTCCTTCTTCCATGACCTTGTCCTCCCTTCTAACAAATTCCCAAATTACATTGAGCATGTAAAATGCATCGTTGCCATGTTTGGCAGCACTTACTGTTGTGAATAACTCTTTTCAAAAATTAAATATACAAAGTCTCGCATTCGCTCCCAGCTAAGTGACCGCCACCTCAATGACATTCTGCTCTTGTCTACCTCATCAATCGATCCAGACATTGAATCACTTCTCCATGGCAAACAGCACCAACCATCCCACTAATTTGCATGTCTCTTGATAAAACTGTTTTCTGCAGTCACTGATTTGCATGTTTTTCAATAAATTTCTAGTAATCTAGTCACTGGTTTGCCTGCTTTTCTACTAAATTTTTATATATTGTCACAAACTGTTTTCTGCAGTCACTGATTTGCATGTACACACAAACCTCGATTTCCCGGATATCGGATTTGCCGGACAAAATCCGAGGTCCGAGGTCCGGGGATATGTCAGAGTCCCAGACAATTATTATTATTATTATTATTATATATATATATATATATATATATTATATTATATATATATATATATATATATATATATATATATATATATATATATATATATATATTATATATATATATATATATATATATATATAAAATATATATAAAATATTATATATATATATATATATATTATATATATTATAATATATATATTTTTTTATTTTTTTCATAACGTTGAAATGCCTGGTCCTGTTCGTAAATTGACAAAGTTGTCCCGGCGGTCCGAGCGTCTCCTGTCACCCCTGGTCAGTGTCCGCGCCTCCCGCCAGGTGGCAGCATGCTCAGCGGTCGTATTGTTTGTTTACATTTGGGAACACGACACTCACGGGACACGACACTCACGGTTCACCTGCACAGCCTCCGTCAGTCCCCTGACCCCCACTTCCCCTGGTGCAGGAACGTCTCTTGAGACTATTAAATACTTTCTGCTGCCTCCCGCCAGGTGGCAGCATGCTCACTTGCTCAGCGGTCGTATTGCTTACATTTGGGCACACGACACTCACGGTTCACCTGCACAGCCTCCATTAGTCCCCTGACCCCCACTGCCCCTGGTGCAGGAACGTCTCTTGAGACTATTGAACACTTTCTGCTGCCTCCCGCCAGGTGGCAGCATGCTCAGCGGACGTAAAAGTCCGCGGCGGGGTAGTTGATATTGGCGGTTGCCGGACAGTAAATACTAGAGTAGGATAAGCGTCCAGGGGTGGGTAATGGCATCGGACTTTTTTTTTTTTTTTTTTTTTTTCTGTTTAGAGGATAATTCCTGGACTGTTGCGATTCCCGGACTTTTGCGGTTCCCGGACCAGTGCTCCCCCTATTAGTCCGGGAAAACGAGGTTTGTGTGTATTTCAATAAATTTCTTGTAATCTAGTCACTGGTTTGCCTGCTTTTCTATAAAATTTTTGTACACTGCCACTTTTGGGTTCTCTTTGGCACTCCGGCCCGCAGGCTACTCCTAGAAGCTTTATCTGGCCCTCGCACTGAAAAGGTTGCCGACCCCTGCCTTAGCTGGCTACCTCCCGCAAATTATTTATCATGTTTGAATTGCCGAAATGAATAGAAGGATCATTCCATACCAGAAATACATATTATGTTTCGGTTTTTGCGGGAGGTAGCCAGCTAGGTGAGGAGTTTAATTAGAATTATAGATCATTATCTATAATTCTAATTAAACTGCTGCACAGGGCAGGGCAGGTCTACTAATTAGACATACACAATTAAGAGGTTAAACAATGTCAAGAAATTCAGCTTCCCAAGTAGAGGTAATGAGACATGGAATGGGGTTGCATGTGGAGTTGGTACAAGCAAGGAACATCCATAATTCTAAGACTAAAGTGGAAGTCACACACTCAAAACATTGATCCGACTATGTCCCGAATCGCAAGAAGGCGAGATGTCGGCAGATTTCGGCAAAATTACATGTTCGTACGTAACTGCCACGTAGCCTGTACATAGCCATACATAATCCTTTCGATGCTTCTAGCCATATCCATAAAGGCCCTACGAAATTCGGTGACACCAGTATGTTAGATACATTTAAAAAAAATAACGGTAATTTCTGGTGCACGAATCCCGCACAAAATGGCACTATAGCCACACAACGGCTGTACAAAGCTAATACGTTCTATGTACGATGCCCTCACGAAATCACGCTTTGCCTTAAAAAAATTAATAAACTTGAAGAGTATATAAGGAACACTGTCCATTTCCTGGCTTCAAAGGAAGTCCTGTCTAGAGGCTGTGTTCTGAGTATTGACGTCTATGATTTCTGATTAATTACAAATCTTGGCTTGGTTGCTCTGCAATCACCTTTCTTCGCATGTTACGAGGGTTCATAGGGGTGGCCATGGCGCAATACGATGGAATGCAGGCAAGTGATCAAGCACGTGTCGCCTTGGGTATATTTATTGGCAGCGTGAGGGCATAGCACTGCTGTGTCTTAAGCATCATTGCCAAGTCGAGTGCATTTTGTGGCATATCGTGCACACCGCATGGGTAGTATGTGCCTGGTTCAAGGGTGTTCGAGTGGATGTCGATGTCCTTCGTGTCCATCTCAAGCCCGTGTCTTGTTAAACTGTCAAAAATATGAGGGAACTCTTGCCAGTCTGGTAGAGGTTTCGTATATGTCGTATGGGTTTCATGGGAATTCGTGAGAGCTACACACGTGTCTCGCAATGGATTTTGTGGAAGATATTAGTATGAAATATCACAATCCCCGTTCGAAGAAACTGGAACCCGATACGAAGCAAGTACGAATATACAGACAAAGCCACGACAATGTCAGAGAAATGGGTCAGCCATGACTTTTGAGCACGAGCGTTCAAAACTCGGCCAGCTTACCAACACCTCACGAGACTGTGACGAACATGCCGACATGCCCTGAAATAGCGTATGAGTGTCATACTGACACAATTTCAGGACATGTCGGCATCAATGTCGTTAATGTGTGACGCCCGCTTAAGTAAGATAAAAGTAGATGTGGAGATAGGACCAGCTTAACTAAAATGCTACAGTTAGGTAGATACACACCAATTATTATTTTTATTAACTGTAGATTTAGATCCAGATTAATGTGGGAATTAATTGTCTTCAACCATAATATATCCTACACAACGCTGGTCTGAGGGCAGAGATTAACAGAGAAGATAAAAAAATAACAGCAGCACAAGTTGAAACTATTTGCCCAATTTTCTTCAAATTATCAAAGAGTGCATGCTTTGGGCAACCTAACACTAAACATGTTGTCATCAAACCTCTAGGCTTTAATGTAAACAACAAAAATAAATTCATATGCCAGACACTTCAATCCTTCAGTGATGTAATAAGTTAAAAGTACAAAATGATAAGGCAAATGTGGGAGTCTATGGTGTGAAAATCATCTCACAACATAACAGATACTATGCATATATTCTCAAGTCAATTTCATATCATATTCATATCTATCCCTTTTATTCATGTTACACATTCATCCAGCTTACCTACTACCGTACCACTGTTCATTATTTATCCCAAAACCTTTCTCTAATCCTTAATAAAGCTTCAAAAATGTATGTTTCATCCAGAAATTGAGCCCGTACCTTATCACAAATTTTTGATATATTCTAAAAAATACTTTCAAACTTTATTTTCCCCAAATCAAAATTTTTTTTTCAACCAATTCTAATTTGTTTTTTCCTATACTTACACTGCCTAATTAAGTGTTTACAAATGAGATCAATTAACTTACAATATTTCTGTGTGGTTGGAACCAGGGGCCCACAGCTTCCCCAGCCTTTTGCTGACAGCCGAAAATCTGAGGAAGAGAACTACAAATAAACACAAAACTTTCAATATGTAAACATTAAGGGATATCATAATATATATATATATATAATATATATATATATATAATAATTATATATATAATATATATAAAATATATATGTATATTATATGACGGAGTAGGCAGTCAGACACCTGCCGCCATGGTGAAATACTCCCGGGGAGGTAACTTACGGGAGTTGGGGGGTGCTGCAGACTTATCATTGAAATCTCCCGTGTCCTCTCTTTTCCATATCCCTTAGTGTCACAGATACACGAGAGTAGCTGCAGTCTGCCACTCTAAAGACAATTCCTCTTACTACTCCACATTACACTACATGCACTTACATCCCTACCTATCTTCACTTAAAATTTTATTATGGCTGTTAATCGCCCTCCCTCGAGTCCCTAACTGGAGAGGGGACCATAAATATCCCCAGGTCGGACAGTCTTCGAGATGACGACTCAAGGTGTCTTGATACTTCTTCTAGCCTTCTCTCCTTAAACTTCTGCAACATTCGCGGCCTTAGATCAAATTTTTCTCTCTGTTGAACATCACCTTTTCCCTCCTCTGAACCTCATCTTCTTTTCCTCACCGAAACCCAGTTGTCTGTGAGCACTGACAGCAGCCCTTTTTTTTCTGTCTCCTCTTACTGTCTCTATTCTCATTTTCAATCCAAAGCGGGCTGTTGCATATATGTGCGCAATGACATCACTTGCTCTCGTGCTCCGCCCTTGAATCTTCCGAATTTTCTACCATTTGGCTTCGACTTCAATGTCACTCTCTTACAAATTTATCTGTGCTGTATATCTCTCCCCACTTCCTCTGACTATGTAAAATTCTCGACTTTTTAAACATCAAAAGTGGGCACATCTCATCTCTTTTCCTTTAGCTGAAATTTCCATTCTTGGGGACTTCAATTTTCCCACCACCAGCTTTGGCTATCATCTTCTTTCACTGACCAACCTGGTGAACAAGCCTACAACTTTTCTATCCTCCAAGACCTAGAGCAGCTTTGGGGCAGCACCCACCCGATTCCCCGACCGCCTTGGAGACACGCCCAACATTCTTGACTTTTCCTAACTACTAACCCTTCTGTTACTCTGTGAAACTATTCTCTCCGTTTGGGTTCCTCCGATCACAATCTTATTCTGTAACCTGTCCTATCGCTCCGGTGCCGCCTCGGGGCCCACCTAGCGGAAGTGCTTCTGGCACTTCAACTCAGCTAAGTGGGAGGACCTAAGGCAGTACTACTCTGATTTTCCATGGAATGATTAACTGCTTCCATGTCAAAGACCCATCTCTTTGTGCAGAGCGCATAACTGAGGTCATGTCCTCTGGCATGGAGGCGTACATTCCACACACTTTCTCTAATCCTAAAGCCCATCAACCTTGGTTTAACTCTGCTTGTTCTCATGCTGTCCGAGATAAAAGAGGTGGCTCACAAATGGTACCGTAAGCATCCCTCTCCCGAAACTCATGCCCCGTATATTTCTGCCCGTAATCATGCCAGATCTTTACTTCAAATTACCAAAAAATCTTTCATTTTATAGAAATTGTCAAATCTTTCTGAATCAAATTCCTCTCGTGACTTCTGGGATCTAGCAAATAACATCTCTAACAAATTTTTCTTCTTCATCTTTCCCTCCTATGCTTCCCCAGATGGCTCCACAGCTGTCTCATCTACTTCTAAAGCTGAAACTCTTCGCTCAAACCTTTGCTAAAATTCCAATCTGGTTGATGAAGGGGTTCCTCCTTCTCCTCCACCCTCTGACTATATTATGGCCTGTTATCAAGATCCTTCGTAATGATGTTTTCTTTACCCTTTCTGGCCTAGATCCTCGGAAGGCTTAAGGTCCTGACGGAGTCCTTCCTATTGTTCTTTAAGAACTGTGCTTCTGTGCTTGCACCCTGCCTGATCAAACTTTTCCGTCTTTGTCTATCTACTTCCACCTTTCCTTCTTGCTGGAAGTTTGCTCACATCCAACCTGTTCTAAAAAGGGTGACCGTTCTAATCCTTCAAACTACCGTTCTATAGCTTTGACTTCCTGCCTTTCTAAAATTTTGGAATCTATACTTAATAAGAAGATTCTTAACCAGTAACTGCGGATACCTGTGTGACAATATCTCTGTGTATGCGGGACTTTTGCCAGAATTCTTTAGTCGCTAAACAAACTTGAATGTGTATCAATGTATTCACCATATATTTGTACAAGCCGCTAAAAATATTTTTTTTTTGGGTAAAGGGTTTTTTGGTTATTCTATGATTTTACTTGCAAGATGAAAGCGTTGAGGTTTATGGAAAACCATGGTACAGCTCGTTCACGAGAAAACAGGCCGCGAGGGTCTTCCTCTCTAATTTTCCCCATGCCCGGATAGGGAGAAACCTGTTTAGTACCTTCACACTTCCATGCTAGTCACTGGTCACTGAGCCTATGTGTGACCCCTGGTCATTTTCAGGTAAAGTAGAGTTGCCAGATTTCACCGGCCGAAATATTAGCCCCCTTTTTGAATTTGGCGAGTATGCCCAATTGGGCATATGTACTCGCTTTTTCTTAGTGAGTGACCAAATGGGCATAGCCGCGCTTTACGGGTTTAGCATCTATCTGCTCACAATCTTCTATCTGATCGTCAGTTACGGTTCCGTAAAGTGCGATCACTGGCGACTTCTAGCTTTCCAAACTGAATTTTTGGTCATCCTCCTTTAGGGGTTTTCGGTGAAACTTTTGCTGTTGCCCTTGACATATCAAACGTTTTTGATAGAGTCTGGCACAAATCTTTAATTTCCAAACTACCCTCATTCGGTTTCTATCCTTCTCTCTGTACCTTCATCTTAAGTTTCCTTTAAAAAACCTTTTCTATTGCAGCTACTGTAGACGGACAGCTTTCTTCTCCTAAATCTATCAATAGTGGTGTTCCCAGGGTTCTGTCCTATCACCCACTCTCTTTCTATTATTTCATTAATGATCTTCTAAGTCTAACTCAAAGCCCTATCCACTCCTACGCTGAGATTCTACCCTGCAGTTTTCAATGTCGTTTATTAGACTTCCAACTCAACAAGAACTAAGTGGATTCACGGAGAGATGCCACCGAGCGCCTAACTTCTGATCTTTCTATAATTTCTGATTGGGGCCAAAACAAAAACCCTTTTTTTGTTCAATGCCTCAAAAAAAACCAATTTCTTCACCTATCTACTTGACAAAACCTACCAGATAACTATCCCCTCTTCTTCAAAGACACTCAACTGTCTCATTCTTCTACAATGAACATTCTAGGACTATCCTTTACTAAAAATCTCACATCTCATCTCTTGCTAAACAGCTTCTAAGAAGTTAGGTGTCCTGTGGCGTCTGCGTCCTTTTTTCTCCCTCCCAATTGCTTTCTCTCTACGGGGGCCTTATCCGCCATGTATGGATTATGTCTCACATTTTTGGGGGAGGATCCACTCATACAGCTCTGCTAAACAGGGTTGAGTCAAAAGCTTTTTCGTCTCATCAACTCCTCTCCTTCTGACTGACTGTCTTCAATCTTTAAACCCACCGCCACAATGTTGCTTCTCTTGCTCTCTTCTACCGTTATTTTCATGCTCACGGGCTCTTCTGAACTTGCTAACGGGCATGCTCTCCCCCTCCCGCAGCCTTGCTGCACAAGACTTTCTACCCCTTCTCATCCCTATTCTGTCCATCTTCCTAATGCAAGATTTAAATTTCAGTATCTTTACTCTTTCATCCCATTCACTGGAAAACCCTCTGGAACTCTCTTCCTGTTTCAATTTTTCCATTTTCCTATGACTTAAATCTTTCAAAAGAAGAGTAACAAGACACCTCCCGAACTAAATTGGCTCGCCCCCTCTTTTTTTATTTTATTCTCTTACTGTCTTCTTTATGGGGATGGCAACAAAGGGCGGGCTTTGTGTTACCATTTTTTTGTTGCCCCTTGACCAGTCCTTTGTGATGTAAAAAAAAAAATATAAATATATATACACTAGGGTCCTGCATAAAACGTGTGCGCTAAAGCGTTTCCCCTTTATAAAGCGAACTCCCTAAAATATTAAAATAAAAAAAATAAAATTCTTTCCTTTTATATAAAAAAAATTCAAAAATGTTCGTTAGGAACGAATGTAATCAAAGTAGGGCAAATCCGAGGAGTTCTCGTATAGAGCGCCAAAATATAGCACAGAACATGAACCAGGCCGCCATAAGGAGGCTTGCGCAGCTTGCGTTTTTCTGTTTAACTCGAGGCACTTTTCGTAAGCTGGCTTGCCCAGCTGGCGCAAGCCGTGGCAAGGGTGAGTGAGGAGGGGCACGGCGGCGGCGTGGGCGCCGCAAGATGGGTTTTAGGGTGGCATGAGGTTGGGGAACGGCGTATCGGCGCCAGTTTTTCACCATTATTACCAAAAAATAACATTTTTTTTGAAGGATATATATCCATTCACAATATCGTCAGTTATCGTAATTTATTGATGGCTTTCATTCGAAGGTACACTCGTCATTGTGGTTTGGTGTCGTCGTCGGTGTTTACAAGTTATCAGCTGTGAGCGGGCCCCGCCAGTTCTGGTGAGGCACGCAAGCGAGATTTAAAACCAGATTTATGGCAACATGCTCACCAAAATTTGCTCCTGACGGAAATTAAAGATCTCTTCGTGGCTACCCAAAAAGACAACCATAGAGTAAAAAGGAAACATAGGCAGACCCTCATGACTCGGTACATTTGCCCTGCCGAACGCTGCCCCTGCCAGTGCACCACAGCCTGCTTCTGCCGACGGGGCAAACAGCCTGGCCCCAAACCCCATCAAACGAGCCCCAGCCTGGGGCCCCTTTAAAAGACCCCTTCCCAGCCTGTCAGAGTTTGAGTGGATTGTCAGAGTTTGAGTTGAGTTTGAGTTTAGTTAGGTTAGTATGGACGTGGCAGAAATGCAAAGGCCAACGCTCACTTTTGCCACACTCCGAGCTCTGGGTCACACTGCGTCGTCATCCAGTGACGAATGAGTGACCTCCAAGATGCCTCGGAACCCCTCGCCCCCGGTACATAATCCCTTTTTGATTAAAGGTACTCAACAATATGCCTATTTCATCATTTCTATGCATAATTTATCATTTATATATGTTTTGATATGCATGGGTATGAATGAGTATAAATGTACAGGTACGGGCGGGAGGAACCGATCGACCATTATCAATTTTCACCATAGGTTATGTGTTTCACATAGAGCGAATTCACATAAAACTATCTCGTATATCGACCAATTTCTCGTTTTATGTGGGACCCTAGTGTATATATATATATATATATATATATATATATATATATATATATATATATATATATATATATATAATAATATATATATATATATATATATATATATTATATAATACAGTCAAACCTCGATTTAACGGACCTCGATGTAACGGACTTCGGATATAACGGACTCCATTTGCGTGGCCTCTTTTTTTTTTTTTTTCTTTTTTTTCCATACCAGACGCTTATCGCCGCTCGAATTGTCAACTCAACATAATTGTATTATTTCTCATTTTACTTTGGAATGCTTGGGTTTTAAGGAGTTTTGATGTATCACATATTAAGATATATAAGGAAGGAGCCTGTGTTGCTAGTGATTTAGTGGTAGAAGGTGTGTATTGTTTAAAATAGTGACTATTAGTGTTATGGCGTGGCCGCTGCTACGTCTCCCTGTCACCTCAACACCCTAAATCATCCTTATCTAAGGTGACACGCAGTGCTACACTGACCTAAATAGTGACACGTATATAGAACTGCACTTCACAACCAATAATATATATAATAATGAGCATTAGTCATGATAATAAGCAATACCTTTGGAAGCCACGGCTGAATCTGGCTCGTAGTTTGTTTACCTTTCACTAGAGCTTGAGTTTGACTAGTCAGACTGTGAGAGAAAGCATCAACATTTTAGGGATATCCCATCACTTTACGGGAGACTTTTTCTTCCTTTTTATCTATTTTGGGGTGATTATAATGTCTCATGATGCTGCTGCTGCTGCCGCGGCCGCTCTGCCAAGCGTGGATGAGCGCCTTGAAAGTATTTTCATATCTTTACTCATATGTATGAATAATAGCAATTCAAATGTGATTATATGTCTACATTCAACTAGAATAATGAAATTTCATAGCATACCAAGCAGTAATGAGCGAGCCTGGATACTTACTGCCTCTCCTAATACCAGTCCCGAACAGTCGTGGGCGAGTGTGCCAAATCCCTGATGTAGCGCTAGTCACTGTTTACCTCCCAACATAGCTACATGGTCTGGTTGTGTTTGAGATTATTTCCCTTATCCTTATCCCTTATCCCTTATCCCTTATCCCTTATCCCTTATCACCCTTGGGAAAATACCCTCGCTATAACGGACAAACGGCTTTAACGGACCACTCCTCCCCCCTTTACTCCGTTATATCGAGGATACTGTATATATTAAAATAATATATATATATATATATATATATATATATATATATATATATATATATATATATATAATATATATAGCCTATATCTATATATATATATATATATATATATATATATATATATATATATATATAGTCAAACCTCGGTTTTTGAACTTAATTCTATTTAAAATTTGAATCCTCAATAAGTCCCAAAACCTNCTGAATTGGTCAACTCACTAATTTATTATTTTCTGCATTTACTTGGAAGCTGGGTTTTAAGGAGTTTTGATGTATCACATATTAAGATATATAAGGAAGGAGCCTGTGTTGCTAGTGATTTAGTGGTAGAAGGTGTGTATTGTTTAAAATAGTGACAATCAGTGTTATGGCGTGGCCGCTGCTACGTCTCCCTGTCACCTCAACACCCTAAATCATCCTTATCTAAGGTGACACGCAGTGCTACACTGACCTAAATAGTAACACGTGTATAGAACTGCACTTCACAACCATATAATATATATAATAATGAGCATTAGTCATGATAATAAGCAATACCTTTGGAAGTCACGGATGAATGTGGCTCGTAGTTTGTTTACCTTTCACTAGAGCTTGAGCTTAACTAGCCAGACGGTGAGAGAAAGCATCAAAATTTTAGGGATAACCTATCACTTTACGGAGACTTTCTTCCTTTTTATCTATTTTGAGGTGATTATAATATCTCATGATGCTGCTGTTGCTGCGCTGCCAGGTGTGGATGAGCGCCTTGAAAGTATTTTCATATCTTTACTCATATCATAGATAACAGTAGAACTGGATGTGACACTCCGCAACGAAGCACGTTGGAAGCTGCAGTACTGGCCCCATGGCCAACTGATGCCAGGTGTTTGGCAGTTATATGTTCTTATAGTGTTTGGCAGCATTATTGGGCGTTTCAAATATTACGCCATGCTTCACTGAACGTCGTAACATATACGTCCAACAGTGCTACTTTGGTAACTATAATAATATGCTTGCACAACTGTATTCGTTAATTTTCAAGAAGTACAATGTTTAACTGGTAACGCTGTACGAGTTGCTGTTCGTCACTGACAACGCTGTGAAGTGTAAACACTCATACTTCGGGAAATACGTGTGACCGAGTCTCTTGTTATTTTGGCATAAAAAGGATATTTACAAGTAAGGGAAATACTTTGGAACTCATCCTTCCGGCTTTGACTGAAATGAACTACCGCACTGTATTGTATGCTTATTGTACTTCACATCTGTAAAGGTTCCAGCGTGCGCTCAGCCTTGGTTAACCCACACGGCCGCTATGAAATATGAGGTGCCTCAAAAAATTCTAAGTCCAGTTAGGTTAGGTTAGGTATACTTTGTGGTTAAGGTTAGGTTAGGTTAGGTTAGGTATACTTTGTGGTTAAGGTTAGGTATACTTTGTGGTTAAGGTTAGGTATACTTTGTGGTTAAGGTTAGGTTAGGTTAGGTATACTTTGTGGTTAAGGTTAGGTTAGGTTAGGTATACTTTGTGGTTAAGGTTAGGTTAGGTTAGGTTAGGTATACTTTGTGGTTAAGGTTAGGTTAGGTTAGGTTAGGTATACTTTGTGGTTAAGGTTAGGTTAGGTTAGGTTAGGTATACTTTGTGGTTAAGGTTAGGTTAGGTTAGATTTTTACATATAGTGACTTTGATGATTTTTTGGGAGCCATAAATCACTTATATTTGCTTCCCCCACCCAAAAACCCCGTATTCCCGCCAGTTCCCCAGGCTTGTTGGCTATAGGGGGAAGAAAAAAAAATAAGGGTGAAGGACTTCTTCCAAAGTTTTACCCAAGTAAGTTAACTACAAAATAATGATATATGTGATCAATCGATAGTTGTAGATGAATGTGATATAGAATTTAATGACATATTTAGTGAAAAATAAGTGAAATTAGGGTACGTAAGCACACATCTCCACGGCCGGTGAACTCTCGTCTTATTTTGGCGTAAATAGGATGTTTACAAGTAAGTTGCCTACAAAATAATGATAGGTATGATCAAGAGATAATTTAGATGAATATGATATAGAAGCCAATGACATACTTAGGGAAAAAAAAGTGAAAATACTAAATTACCTTATGGCAACTATTTCAAGTCACTTCGGCCCATAGTTTCTCCGGCCCTCCGTCACTCCGGCCCTCCGTCACTCCGGCCGGTAAAATTCTAGTGTTTGCCCATACTCTCCCACTTCCCCCAAACAAGTTTGGGGACCTGTGGGAATGCGGGGTTTTCGGGTGGGGAACAAATTATGCGTCAGAAACACGTAATTAAAGAGTTGTGTAGGGGGGTAAAATTCCCTAGATCTAGGGTAATTTCCTTATATCTAGAGAAATTTGCCTAACCAAAATTAACCTAATCTAGCGGGGGCTTGACCCACCGATAACCTCACCTAACCAAATTTAACCTAACCTAACCAAACCTAACCAAATCTAACCTATCCTAACCAACCAAATCTAACCTAACCTAACCTAACCAAATCTAACCTAACATACCCAAATATAACCTACCCTAACCTAAACAAATCTAACCTACCAAGCTGCGCTTGAACTGTGACGACAGTGAGAGGTCTCTCAAGTTCCTGATTGAATTCGGTAACTCCATGCGTAGCTGGCAGGAAAGTGAAGTCCCGGTCTCTGCCAAAATCAGCAAGGACATGGGCCTGGCTGTGTACAACATCTCACGAGGACTGGTGGGCCTGGTCAAGTACCTGCTCGATAACCATAATGCTATCCTGGATTATGTGTTGTTGGGTAAGGTCTAGTCAGACAGGATCGAGTCTCACTTTGGCCACTTGAGAAAGCTAGCAGGCGGTAATTACTGGGCCAGCGTCCGCAATTCATGAAGAATGAGGCAGTGATCAGGACCAGGAGTCTGATCTGGTGGTCCGGATACAGTGTCGGTGATCTATCCGGTTAAGATGACTGCTTGTCGGCAGGAGCGCGAGGTCGAGGACATGCAGGTGGCAGAGGAGTTGGTGGAGGTGGTGGGCCAAACAGAGCGTGAGGAGCTGGAAGACTCTACGAAAGATATCTTGGGTCACATTGCCGGGTACCTGGCTCATTCATCAACTAGAGGCAACAAGTGTGGTGCCTGTGCTGACCTGCTGGTCGACAGAAAGGCTGCACCGCTGGATGTCAGTTTTGAAGAGAACCCTGGTGAGCAGGTGAAGGCCATCTGTGGTGCCAGGCTTTTTATAAAAAAGGTTGTTGCTCCCTTTGTTATTGAATGATATTAATTTGGTTAGGATTTTACATTGATTACAAACTGAATTGAGAATTGAAATTTGTCTTATGACTTCACTATTTAATTATAGTACGAACACTTCTCGCTGCGGAAAGTACTGAAATGGGAATGAACTTAAGGGAAAGGGGTAGGAGTTAAGGTTAAGGGGAAAGGGTAGGAGTTAAGGAATAAGGGAAATGCTGCCACCAGCTCAGGCAAGTAGTTCTATGGTTTTACTTCCTGAGCACGTTTGAATAGATATATATGATATATTTAGTAGTCGTGGTTGATACTTAGAATTACACCGAGTAAGGCTGACTCTTTTTTGGAAGTGTGGGGAGTTACTGTCCTAACACAGAATAATCACCTGAGGTTTCTACTAAATGACACAAGAACTATATTTGAAACATCATCCTATTTATTCATCCTGAAGTATTATTTCTCTTGTTTGAGATCTCAGACACACATATCAGCTCTAATCCAACACAAGAAAGCTCTCCACCCTGACACAGGAAAGCTCTCCAATCTGATACAAGAAAGCTCTCCACCCTGACACAGGAAAGGTCTCCAATCTGATACAAGAAAGCTCTCCACCCTGACACAGGAAAGCTCCCCAATCTGATACAGGAAAACTCTACACTCGGATACGGGAAAACTCTACACTCTGATACAGGAAAGCTCTCCCCATCTGATACAGGAAAGCTCTCCCCATCTGATACAGGAAAGCTCTTATGAGCATAACCTTCCTCACTGAATCCTATTAATGAATTATCATTTACTTATGTAACATACCGCTGAATACTTATAGTTATACATGGAAAATATAAGGGGGGAATATAAGAGTAAGAATGTTGTTTGCGTTTCACTTAAAAAACCATGTGACGGGTTTTTTTGTCAGACTGGGACGTCCGTCTGAGTCTGGAGAGGGATGGATGAGAGACTCCCGTCGAAGCCTATAGTGAAGTGGAGAGACGACTCCGTTAATAACACTTATAAGGATGGGGCAGGCCTCCTATGCGTTAGTGAAACTGAACAACTGTACCTATATATGAGCATATAAATAGATATATCATAGCAAGGAAGGGGGGGGGGGGGAAATAGGAGCGAGTTACTGAGGTCTTACCTATAGTGAAGTGGAGAGACGACTGGCTCCCTCGGGGTGACTAAGGCAAGGTTGGGCTTACCCGCGGGCAAAAGGGAATGTTCGGATTCTATGAACTTGGCCTCGCCTGAAGGGATTATCAGACCATGAATGACTAATTAACTAATGAAACAAGTATACATATGAAATGGCTGCCTATTATACAGTTCTTTAACTTTGATATAGAAGAATTTAATATTTTTACACTAATATCCAGGGAGACGTGTTATTTCCTTTCGTTCAAGCCCACGAACGCGTTTTTCAGAGCGACGAGGTATGGGAGTCTGAATAGAAATTTGGTCGACTCTCAATTTAGCGAATACCACGACTAACCCATCCATGTATGAACTTGATCTTTCACTATGGTGACTATTTTGAAGGACATTAAGAATCTAAGGGTGTTCCTTGATCTGATAGGAGGGTGAGGGGAGGATGAAAAGTTTTGAATCTACTATTTATCGATGATCGCGAAATAAGTGCCCCGAATTTTGACTCGTATCCGAGTTTTCTGGGGGGGGAGGGAGTGAGGGAAGGGAGGAAGATAGAAGTGAGATAGAAGAAAGAAGATAATTTCACGAGAAACGAAGATTAATTGCTTACGGACATAACCCGGGAATTGTATGATATGATTCCCATCCTATCTCTTCCGAAAACGGGCATTACACATCTACAGGTCGTTCACCGAGCTGTTGGATCGCGGCAAGCTCCCTGGTCCCTCCACTACCATTTGACATCACGCTGGACATCTGCCACATCTGGAGAGGTCTGGTAAAGGAGAAGACCACTCGACGCAAGCTGCTGGGTGTTCCTTGCCCAGGAGGGGTGTTTCGTGGGGAGGTGGTGAACGCCCACACAAGCGAAAATTTGGCCAGCTGACTGGGGCCCTCCTGTTGAAAAGGGGCCCACGGCTTGGACAAGCTCGTCCGACAAATGGCTGGTGCTCTTAAATCTGTTTGCTGGCAACATAGTGCGTGACATTAACAGCGATGCCCAAACCGCCAAGCGCAAGGCTGGTGCTTCCACAGAGCGTACGTGTGACTAGGTCGCAAAGTGACGATAAGTGGCGCAAGCTGACAGGTGTGAAAAAGAACTGACATTCCTGTTTTGTGCAATGATGCTAGATCACTTTTTGAATAAAATATACTACGGGGAGGTCCCGTTATACAGCATTCGATATACGAGAATCCGGTGATATGAGATGTGTAATTAGGGTCTTTTTTCAATATACGAGATCGAAAATCCAATGCTACGACATTCAAACTAGGTTGAGTAAAATTACCAAGTTATTTAGTAAAGTAAATTACAATTATTTACTAAAGTAAATTACAAGTTTTTTACAAAAATTATAGTCATTTACTGACTATGATTTTACCTAAGTTGTACGATAATCAATCTGAAAATATGATAATTCTGGTGGCTCAGTACGATAATGTGGGTTTAAAAATAGTGAATATTTTTTATGGGGCGGCCCTGTGGCAAGAATTTCTCCGTCCCACTCACTCCCCCGCCAGCAGTCACCTTATCATAAAAATCTTTAAATCACCCTTATTATGGTGACCACGGTGCTACATTGATTTAGATAATGACACGTGTATATAAAATCTCACCATAATCACTAAGTTGTATAATAACGAGTAATAAGACGTTTAAGCCTGCCCAAACCCTACCGTGGCGTAGGTGGCGCCCTGCGCCTCTCAAAAGTTTTTGAGTCAAAACCACCGTCATCCGCCTCGCCTGTGCCTTCCTGAAGAAGACAGTCAGCTCCTACGCCTGTATAGCACTATAGGATATCACCAGTGGGCAAGGATTCCTCAAAGGGTCCTCCTCCCTTACTAAAAAATTCCAAGGAATCCCGCTGGCGGGGAATTGCGGGCGACGGCCGATTTAAACCCGCCCGCGTAAGAGACACCACGTTATCTGTTGTAGCTACCTGTGCCTTCCTGAGAAGTCAGGTCAGCTCCCAAGCATGTGATAGCACCATAGGATATCACCAGGAATCATAGGGTTCCTCAAGGGGTTCTCGCACCCTTACTAAATATTTCCAAAGACATCTATCTCTCCTTGGTGTTGGTATCCACCTCACGGGCTTCATGCTGCTGCTGCTGCTGCTGCTGCTGCTGCTGCTGCTGCTGAAGGTCGTGCTGCCAGACGTGGATGAGGCCCTTGCTTGTATTTCATCTCTTTACTCATATATATGACTAATATCCATCCAAATGCAATCATATGTCTCCATTCACCTAGAGAAATTATATTTCATAGCATACCAAGCAATAATAAGCGAGCCTGGGGATCCCTACCTCTGATAATCCCGTCTCGAGCAGTCGTTGGCCAGTGTGCACGTTTACGACCAACCTAACGATTTTCCGGCGCTGTGGGGTTCCTGTTACGACCGACGTTTGGGCTTCCTACCAAAAAAAGCTGATAAAGTTTCGTGGGTTCCCCCCATTGGACGATGTACAATGATTCAGACGCTCAGAGACGAGTTTGTGGGCAGTGAAGAGGTCTGCGCACCCCTCCTTGTCCCTTACCTACCGTACCCTCTCGAGTCTAGTGTATCACGCGGCGTCCCGAAGAGTACATCAACGTCTTTGTTGCTTGGGATGTATTGTACCTTGTGATTCGATTTTAGTGGGTTTGCTGGTTTACTTTATGTGCTTATTGTGACTTATTTGTGCTTTGTCCTACTGTGCTTTTCACACTCTAAATTCACTGTGTTTTGTGTGGTGGTGTGGTGGTTCGGTGGTGTGGTATATAGAGCCCTATATTTGAGAGTTTGAGAGTTTGTTGTGGTTTTGCTATAGTTTATTTTAGCTTAAAAACATGTCCCTTTTTAATTTTAATTTTTATTTTATTGATGGGGTCCTGGAACCAAACCTATATTTTACCATTAGTTATGTGTTTTCGTTATACAGATTTCACTTTACGAGTATGCAGGTGGAACCTAACTACTCATATCTGCGGGACTCCCTTTTATTACTGCAAGTATGTTAGAATTCATTTTGTTTTGTGTTGCTTGGTATTGACTACACCTTTGGCGGATTTCATATAACACTTCTGGACATTGAAGTCAGACTGTTAGCTTTTATCCCATTAGTTTCATTGATTTATTCAATTATGAGCCGCGATGAACTGGATAGAACGCCAGAGGGCCGTTTTCCCGGTTTATGGGCCATTACTGCAAAACGGTGAATTTAAGTGTCACATCCAGCTTCTACTGTTACTATGCTCATATGTATGAATAATAGCATTCCAAATGTGAATATCTGTCTAACATTCGATAGAATAATTAAAATTTCATAGCATCAAAGCAGTAATGAGCGAGCTTGGATACTTACTACCTCCCTAATACCAGTCCCGGGAACAGTCGTGGCGAGTGTGCCAAATCCCTGATTTAGTCCATATTTACCCTCCCACATAGCTACATGGTCTGGTTGTGGTTTTTTAAGATTATTCTCATTTAGTTCACGTGTAAGGAGCGGACCAAATTCAGCATGTAGTGCCAGTCCACTGTTTTACCTCCCACCGATAGCTACATAGTCTGGTTGTGTGGGCTATTATTTCTCATCTAGTTCACAATTTTTTTTTTTTCATATATTTTTCACCGTGAGAAAATACCCGCGCTATAACGGACAATCCAGCTTTAACGAACCACTCCTTCTCCCTTTAGTCCGTTATATCGAGGTTTGACTGTAAGTGTCTTCGCAGATCATGGGGTCAACGCCTGGGATGATTACGTGTCAAATCAGCGATTGCACCGTGAGACTGAATTCAAGGACTGCATAGTCTGTTTAGTGCCACTTCGGCTATATGGGGTATGTGGCACGCTTACCCTAAACCGATCTACCCTCCGGGTTGTATCTGTAGGAGACAATCTTGCGTGGAGGAGGCCCAGGGGGCGCCCACCAGGATCATTACGGGCAAGTTGATTTTTCCTGTCCAGAGTTTTGCTTTGTATGTGAAGGGAGCCTGCATGGGGACTCGCCGCGTGGTGCCCCCCGTGGAGTGGCGTCGTCGGGTGGGCAAGGCGACGCGCCCCCAGCATATCACTCCAATGATTGTTGCTTGATTTACCAGTACAATGAGTATTATGCTGCAGGAAAAAAAAATTAATGCACATAAACATTAACCACTCACCATTGAGATGTTTTCGCGCATTAACCATTGCATTTCTTCCTTTTCTCTGCTTAAGATAAAAGTCCTGTACTGCGTTTGTGTGCTTAAGAATCCCCCTTCACCCCACAGTGCAGGCAACTCCCCACCAACACCTATAAGGAATAGGAATACACAATCATGTTTTAAAAAAAGTTTTACCTTAAAGATCATAGTGCACCGCATTTTTCCAATCATACGAAAAATAAGTAGCCTCAGCTAGATAGAAAAATATACTCCCTATTAGAAATGGGACCAACACAGCTAATCAAAAACTGAAAGCAGCTCACACTACAAAATTAATGACCCTCCAAAAGATTGGCCTACATTCCAAATTCTTGAATTCAAAGTTTTAATGCTGGTAATTTTTTGCTTTGTATGCTATGTTTTCATGCGAACACTACTATAACACTGGGTTACAACCTTTTTTTGTGGTGGGGGGGGGGGGGGAGGGGGGTAAGTCTTGTTAAGTTTTTTCAACTGATTTAGGACATTTGCACCGCTGAATCCGAAAATGACATCCGTTTCTCTTGGGGGGGGGGGGGGTGGGGGGGGGGGGGGGGATCAGGTCAGGTTTTTGTGCTAAGTCGATGTTTAAAAAAAAAAATCCATCTTCTGACTAAATCGATTACATTGTTGTGACTTTTTCGTTGATTTTTGTTAATATTTCTCATCCGAATAGGTTTTTTAAGAGAACAAAAAATTGTTTTCTAATCACAATTCATTAATTAATGTTACAAAAATTGATTAGTGTACGTTAAGAGTAGACTTGATAAAGTATTACATGTAATTGGGTGTTAGGTCTCATTGTTTCAAAATTCATGGCTGAACCTGTCCGTTTCTCGAACTCTTCAATGCCCAGCGGCAGGGATGTCTCTCTCTTCAGAGTCCAACATAATCAGCTATCAGACTGCAGCATCCACGTCCCTGATACTGGTCTCCACACTTTCATGTCCTGATGAAGATCTATCCCCTTGCTCGTCGCTCATTGATCAGATTCTCAGGAACCGATCCATATGTTGAGATAAGTAATGCATTTTGGTGCTCTGTTGCTCCGAGGTTTCTGAAAGCAGTCAGCATATTTGGTGACAAGTTCTTGCGTATGTTCCTGGCCCTTGTTGTTGCCAAGAGTCTTCACGACAAGAAAAAAGCCTTCCAACTTCCAGTTCCACTTCGTTCATTGAGTTTTCAAACTCTGGATCTCTGATGAGCTGACGATTGAGACCAGTCAAAGATTCCAGCTTTCAACTTCTCCATGGTCAATCCTGGAAAAGCGTGGCACAAGTGAGTTGAAGCAGCCACCATCCTTGTCCCGAATGCTTTGGTGACCTTGGGTTTTGATCAAGCCGAGCTTGATGTGCAGCGGTGGGGAAAGTACCTGTCTCTGTCACCAAAGAGGGTTGCTATGACGTTCCTTGCTCTCAAGCACCAAATTCCTCCATACAGGCCAGTCCTTCTTCGTGTATGCTGAGCTCGGTCCCCTAACTATCCACATGCACAGAAAGCACGGTTACTTGGTGAACCCTGACTGTTGTCCCAAACAAAAGTTCGCATCTTCAGGTCAACACAAATCACCACTCATGCTGGATCATAACAAATTTTCTCCAGCACGTACTTTCACCGCTTCATACTTCTCCTTCATTGTATCGAGTGAGCGGGGGTA
>JACEEZ010003454.1:82500-87500 GCA_016584305.1 Chionoecetes opilio | reverse complement strand
CCGAACATTTCTTTTTCCCGCGTTTCTTCCCAAAATCCTCCCTCTGAACCAGGCTGATCATCAGTCTCTCACTCACTTCCCTCAAGGTAAGACATACAATAAATCCCCCCTATCTTCCCCCCCTTGTTATAGTATATATATATATATATATATATATATATATATATATATATATATATATATATATATATATATATATATATATATATATATATATATATATATATATATATATATATATATATATATAATATTATATTATATATATGATATATATATATATATATATATATATATATATATATATATATATATATATATATATATATATATATATACCGTTGTTTAGTGTTCATTAACTCATAGGTAGCTTGTCATGCCCTTACAAGTGTTATTGATCAGTCTCTCACTCACTTCCCTCAAGGCTCTGGCGAATGTCTCCGTCGGGAAAGAAATCAAGCCACATGGTACAGTGAAACACAAACAAATCCATTACTCTTACATTTTCTCTCCCCTATATATATTCCATGTATACCTATAGTGCTCAGTTTGTATGGACATAGATGGTAGTTCTAAGAATATTAATTCAGTGAGGTAGGTTATGCTCTCTAGAGCTTTCCTTCGCCAAATTAGAGTTATACATGTACAGGGAGGTCCCGAAGATACGAGCAGTTAGGTTCCACCTGGCATACTCGTAAAGCGAAATCTCGTATAACGAAACACATAAATAATGGTAAAATATAGGTTTGGTTCCAGAACCCCATCAATTATAAAAAATAAAATAAATAAAAAAAGACATGTTTTTCAAGCTAAAATAAACTATAGCAAACACAACAAACACACAGCGTCTATATTACCCACACTGCACTACCTATTCTGCAGAAAAACCATTCTGAAAGAGAAAATAGCACACAAAATAACATAACTGCACATTAATTAAACATAAAACATGCATAACAAGCAAAAAAGACGTTGTAATGTAGGGGACGCCGCGTGATACAAGAGAAGGTAGTGTAGCGGTCCCAAGGTTGGGGCCGCACACCTGCTAATTACCCCTAAAGGTCAGGCCGCGCCATATGCTTGATTACCCTTCAGGTCACGCCTTGCTAGGGGTGACCTGACTGCGGTCTTAAGGTTGGGGCGCCACACCTGCTAATTACCCCTAAATGTCAGTCCGCGCCATATGCTTAATTAAACTTCAGGTCACGGCTTGCTAGGGGTGACCTCACTGGGGTCAACCAAATCCCCCTTTGTCCAGCCCGGGAGTGGTAGGGCGCGCATTTTGAACTTGATAATTTTACTCACCCCAGTTTGAATGTCGTATCATTGCATTTTCGATCTCGTATATTGAAAATAGACCCTAATTTACATATCTCGTATCATCGGATTATCTTATACCGAATACTCGTATAACGGGACCTCCCTGTACCTAAGTTCTCAAACAAGAGAAATAACTTTTAGTGGTGAATAAACCGGATGATGTTTAAAGTATAGCTTCTTGTGTTTCTTGCAAAAACCCCAGGTGACTATTCCCTTGTTATGGAAATATTTCCCCACGTCTCAAAAAGAGTTTCAGCCTTACTCGGTGTAATAATAAGTACCCCCCCACGACTACCAAAAATTTTCATATAGTAAATCGTGTTCAGGGAGTAAACCATAGGACTACTCGCCTGGACTGGTGGCAGCATTTCCCCTTACTAAACCCTAAGTTCATCCCAATTCAGTTGTGACGAGGAGAATTTATTCGTCAATGGAGTATTATCTCAATTAATATCATTAAAAAACCAGATACCAGTACAGTGAAAAACCCTGGCATCACATATATATATATATATATATATATATATATATATATATATATATATATATATATATATATATATATATATATATATATATATATATATATATATATATATATATATATATATATATATATATATATATATATATATATATATATATATATATATATATATATATATATATATATTATATATATATATGTGAGAATGTCAAACTTAGGTTTGAATTTCGCGGCTGGAAAGGCTCGATGGGCAGGATGATAAAAAACGAGCTGTTGTTGTCGAGAGATGAGACGCGTGTGTTGTGGGCGAGGAGGCGTTGACTGAGTGGAGTATTGGTGAGGCATGCTATGGTTTAAAGCAGGTATGTGGTAATTGTAATGTTCATGGGAGTTGCTAAGAGAGTGAGAGAATGGTAGGGTTGGTCTGTGAAGGTCTGTAACACGCTCCGTCTGTCCTAGGAGTTGTGGACAACCTCTGAGCAGTAGTCTGCGGTGACGCCGGCCGGTGTAGCAATGCCAGTGACCTTGAGGAATTGTGTGGTGGCCTGGTGGGTGCCACGAAGGGGTGTTTACCGTACAGCAAGGAAGGTAAAGACGGGAGACCAGCCCTGGTTTGGCTTTCAGTGCAGGAAAGCAGCAGACAATAAGAGCAAGGCCTGGCTGCGATACAAGTCCCACCCCACAAGAAGACATAAACACCAGCACAAAATGGCCTGTGAAAATATGAAAAGAGCCCAGAAAGAGGCGATCAACAACTGGAGGGATCACCTCAAGCGAATGCTAACAGGCCAGTCAGTGGGCACTAAGGATTGGTGGAGCAGCATCAAACAACAACAGGGCTTCTCTCGTGACGACAGCATCCCACCGTTGACAGCACCTGATGGCTCTGTTGTCACAAGTCACCGGGGTAAAGCTCAGGTGTTGGCTGCCCACTTCTCCTCCAAGATGACAGTTCCTGACCCAGAACGTGAACCTCCTACAGTTCCGGTTCTAACCAAGGCCGCCCTAGGGAACATCACCATTACCACGGAGGAGGTGTTGCAACAACTTCAACAAGTTGATCCCAAGAAAGCGCTGGGACCAGATAGTATCAGCCCTCACCTGCTTAAAAGATGTGCCTCACAACTTGCTGTGCCTCTTGCTACCATCTTCCGGGAGTGCCTTTCATCTCAGCAGTGGCCATCTGAGTGGAAAGTGGCGAGAGTCTGTGCTATCCACAAAAAGAAGAGCAGAGGCTATCCTCAGAACTACCGCCCCATTTCCCTCCTTTCCATTGTTGGGAAAGTTCTTGAGTCCATCATTGCCTCCAAAATCACTACATTTTTTGACGCTCACCGCTTGCTAAATTCACGGCAATTCGGCTTCCGACAGGGGAGATCTGCAGCAGACCTTCTTCTCCTGCACTCAGCAGCCTGGAACCACTCCCTAGATCGGGGCGAAGTCACCTTCGTCGTCGCCCTTGACATCGCTGGTGCCTTTGATAGGGTGTGGCATCAGGGCATCACTACCCAGCTGAGAAGCCTGGGGATCTGTGGGGACCTGTTACACCTCCTGCAAGATTACCTCCATGAAAAAACTCTGCACGTGGTGGTGAATGGTCACACCCCCTCTGAAAATGCTATCAAAGCCAGTGTCCCTCAAGGAAGTGTACTCGGGCCATTACTATGGAACGTTTACTTCAACGACATCCTGCAGCTGATTCCTGAGGCAAGAGCGTACGCAGACGACTGTACTCTCACATTCACCTGTGAGAGGAGTGACCGCCACAACACAGTCATTCGTATCAACCAGGCACTGCAGAACATCGCCTCCTGGGGCAAGAGATGGCAAGTCACCTTTGCACCAGACAAGACCCAAGCCGTCCTCATCTCCAGCAGGCAAGATGCAGTCAACTGGGACCAACACGTCATTCTCCTGGAAGGCAGAAAAATACACCTCCAGGAGTCAGTCAACATTCTAGGGGTGGAGTTCGACTCTGGCCTCACATACACCAGCCACATCAGGAAGGTCGCCAAGGATGCTGCCTGGAAACTGAGCTGCATCCGACGCGTCGCGCACCTCCTGGACGCTCAGGGAGTCGGCACACTCTACAAGTCACAAGTCCGCTCCCGGATGGAAAACTCGCCCCTCGCATGGTCCTCCTGCCCCCCGTCATACCTCGGCCTCCTTGACCGGGTTCAAGCCAGAACCCAGCGGCTGGCCCGGCTGAAAGCCCCTGAGGCTGCTGCACAGATAATTCAACCTCTCCAGCAGCGGCGTGACGTGGCAGGCATGTGCGTCATGTACAAGGCTCACAGGATGCAGCTCCTACAACTAGCAGAGCTGCGCCTCAACCCACGGGCCAGGCCCCCCCCACTCTACCCGTGCGGCCCACAACATCGACCATCAAGTGACTGTGCCCTTCGCGAGGACGGAACATTACCTCCGCTCCTTCCTACCCCGCTATGGTCGACTCTGGAACACCTTGGTGCGCCAGACCGACCTGCACCTCACCACTTCCATGCACGCCTTCAAATCGGGCGTAAATGCCTGGCTGCAAGCGGAGCTAACGCAATAGAAACATGTAATAAAAATAATGACTAAATATTTGTATTATAAGATTAATGTTATACATTAGTATAATTTCTTTATATATATATGTGTATCAATATATTAGTATACTTTCTGTATATTATGTGAATTAGCGTATAGTTGTTAGTATAATTTCTTAATCACTCGTGCATCAGTATTATTTCATAGTAGAGAATTGCTGTACTTTTTCCATATTATTTGTATAATTTTGTCATGAATAAAATATAATACTGCTAGAGATAGTCCTTGGCGTCCCAGTCAGGACTTTAGCACATCAACTCCCCTTCTGTTTTCAATGTATTAAGTTTATAAAAAATAAAAAATAATAAAAAAAAAAAAAAAAAAGGTGTATGGTGTCTGGTTACTGTGTGTTAGGAAAGTGTTATTACTGTGTGTTTACTCAGTTTTGTCATGTGCAGTGTAATGTAAAGCTGGCAGTGTGGGTCAGAGGGTGTGTACTGGCGAAAGGATAATAAAGGAAATACTGTTACTAATTATGTTCTTTTATAATTAAAACGGGTGAAAACAAACGGCATTTCCTTGCACCCTGGCAGGAGGTTTTGAGTTAACGTAACGTCACTCTGGTGAGTCAGGGCGGGTGAGGGTAGCTCTATCCAACTCA
>JACEEZ010003454.1:62500-80000 GCA_016584305.1 Chionoecetes opilio | reverse complement strand
TGTATATATATAATTATAATGGTAATGGGTATAATTAATATAATTAAGGTAATTTAAGTAAATGATAAGTACTGGGGATAATATAACTTAACATTCCCAGTAATATTAAGCATTTGCACCTTATAATTAGCACCTTGGTTAGAAGCGCGGTCATTGGCTGCTGCCCATTAGATTCTCGCCACCGACAATTATACACGTGGCATAGGTATTGGTAGCGGGGGACTCGCTGCACACCGGAGAGTCAGTACACTCCGAGTCTCTATCGAGAGAACAACATCTCTTATTAAATATTGAAGAGATTTGTATATACGTTCATTTTGTCATTTTTGCCAAAAATTCATGCCACTGGTGTCTCCATTCTCCCTTGCAACTGTTTATTCCTTTAACCCCTTGAGACCCAGAGCGTAATTTCCATTGTAATTTGACCACCCTTAGATAATTTTTAATGAATATAAGCAATGTTTTTATAGATATGACCTGTTTAGTTTCCTTGTCGACTAACTAATTTGGTATATTAAGTGACCTTTTGTAATTTCATGGCTAACAACAGACAATTTTTTTTATGGCAAAGGAAAGATCTGGGCGTGAAGGGGTTAAGACAAAACATATTCCATCCAAAAAGCATTCTGGTATTCCTTTCACATACTCCGCAGTTTTGTGTTCAACCCCTTCACGCCCAGATCTTTCCTTGGCTATAATAAAAATGTCTGTTGTTAGCCATAAAATTACGAAAAGTGACTGAATATACCAAATTAGTTAGTCGACAAGGATACTAAACAGGTCATATCTATAAAAACATTACTTATATTATTAAAAATCGTCTAATGTTACACATATTACAATGGAAATTACGCACTGGGCCTCAAGGGGTTAACTCTCTCACGTCAACAGAGCCTAGACATGCCTATTACACAGGGTCGTAATATTCAGGCTGACAGTATATAAATCAACACGCTGGCAAACACCCCGGCGGGAAACACGGCGAGGCGGCAACACAATGAAGAGGTGAAGCTGGGCATAAAAACATCTCGATATTGGATCCTCAAAGGGAACGTCGCCCCCCCCCCCCTGCACGCCACAGGGGGTTTAGGAGAGGGAAGGGAGTCCGCCCCTCACTTACTCTCTTCCCCTCACACTATCACTCTCCCCTTCCTTCCTCTCACACCAATACTCTCCCCTCCCATCCCCTTACACCACCCTCTCCCCTTCCTTCCCATGACAGTAGCCTTTTCCTCTCTCTTCCCCTCACTCAAGTCCTCTCCCCATCCCTCTTCCCTTTCTTCCCCTCACAACATCCCTCTCCCCCTTCCCCTCACACCAATACTCTCCCTCTCATCCCCTCACACCATCCCTCTTCCCTCCCTTCCCCTCACTCAAGCCCTCTTCCCATCCTTTTCCCTTTTTTTCCCATGACAACATACCTCTCCCCTTCCCTTTCCCCTCCCTTCACACCCTCCCTGTCCCCTTCCTTACCCTCACACCATACTCTCCCCTCCCATCCCCTCACACCCCCCCTGTCCCCTTCCTTACCCTCACACCAATACTCCCCCTCCCACCCCCTCACACCATCCCTGTCCACTTCCTTACCCTCACACCAATACTCTCCCCTCCCATCCCTTCACACCCTCCCTGTCCCCTTCCTTCCCCTCACACCAATACTCTCCCCTCCCATCCCTCACACCATCCCTTTCCCCTTCCTTAAAACCTCCAACCGTTCCTCTTTCCCTTCCCTTCCCCTTACCCACCATTTTCCTCCCTTTCCCTCTTCCCTTCCAACCCTTTATCCTCCCCCTTTTCCCTGTCACCTTCCCTCCACATCACACGGGCTCCCGAATTGAATCCCAGACTATTTAGGCCTCCCTTCCTGCCCCCGTAGTAAAGTGAGGGGCGCACGAAGAAACTGAAGTTTTGTGCCGGGGCAGGAGTGTTTTAAGGGGCCATTTGCAGAGTTAAGGTTGCGGTTTTGGGGGCAATGAGCAAAAAGTGACAAAAAGTTCCATATATTCCGAAAAGTGCGTTCTGCATTAAATCAGAAGTGATATTGGTACTGGGGAATTTAATTTCTTCACGGATTACCTTTAAAAAACCCCCCCTCAACTTCATGCTCAAAAGTCACAACCTTATGTTTATCACTCCCGAAAAACCTCCTAATTCATTTTACACTGATAAACCTTCAGCCTTCATGAATGTTCCTCCATACCTGTAAACTTTCTCTCACCATTCATCCCTTCCCTCACACCTGATAAACCCTCCCTCACACCCTTCATGCCTTCCCTCACACCTGATAAACCCTCCCTCACACCCTTCATGCCTTCCTCACACCTGATAAACCCTCCCTCCACCCTTCATCCCTCCCTCACACCTGATATACCCTCCCTCACACCCTTCATGCCTTCCCTCACACCTGATAAACCCTCTCTCACACCCTTCATCCTTCCCTCACACCTGATAAACCCTCCCTCTCACCCTTCATGCCTTCCCTCACACCTGATAAACCCTCCCTCACACCCTTCATGCCTTCCCTCACACCTGATAAACACTCCCTCTCACCCTTCATGCCTCCCTCACACCTGATAACCCTCCCTCTCACCCTTCATGCCTTCCCTCACACCTGATAAACCCTCCCTCACACCCTTCATGCCTTCCCTCACACCTGATAAACCCTCCCTCACACCCTTCATGCCTTCCCTCACACCTGATAAACCCTCCCTCACACCCTTCATGCCTTCCACACACCTGATAAACCCTCCCTCTCACCCTTCATGCCTTCCCTCACACCTGATAAACCCTCCCTCTCACCCTTCATGCCTTCCCTCACACCTGATAAACCCTCCCCACACCTTCATGCCTTCCTCACACCTGATAAACCCTCCCTCACACCCTTCATGCCTTCCCTCACACCTGATAAACCCTCCCTCACACCCTTCATGCCTTCCCTCACACCTGATATACCCTCCCTCTCACCTTCATGCCTTCCCTCACAACCTGATAAACCCTCCCTCTCACCTACATGCCTTCCCTCACACCTGATAAACCCTCCCTCACACCTTCATGCCTTCCCTACACCTGATAAACCCTCCCTCACACCCTTCATCCCTTCACTCACACCTGATAAACCCTCCCTAACCCTTCATGCCTTCCCTCACACCTGATATACCCTCCCTCACACCCTTCATGCTTCCCTCACACCTGATAAACCCTCCCTCTCACTCTTCATGCCTTCCCTAAACACCTGATAAACCCTCCCTCACACCCTTCATGCCTTCCCTCACACCTGATAAAACCCTCCCTCACACCCTTCATGCCTTCCCTCACACCTGATAAACCCTCCCTCTCACCCTTCATCCCTTCCCTCACACCTGATAACCCCTCCCTCACCCCCTTCATGCCTTCCCTCACACCTGATAAACCCTCCCTCACACCCTTCATGCCTTCCCTCACCCCTGATAAAACCTCCCTCACACCCTTCATCCTTCCCTCACACCTGATAAACCCTCCCTCACACCCTTCATGCCTTCCCTCACACCTGATAAACCCTCCCTCACACCCTTCATCCCTTCCCTCACACCTGATAACCCTCCCTCTCACCCTTCATGCCTTCCCTCACACCTGATAAACCCTCCCTCTCACCCTTCATGCCTTCCCTCAAAACCTGATAAACCCTCCCTCACACCCTTCATCCTTCCCTCACACCTGATAAACCCTCCCTCACACCCTTCATGTCTTCCCTCACACCTGATAAACCCTCCTCTCACCCTTCATGCCTTCCCTCACACCTAAATAAACCCTCCCTCTCACCCTTCATGCCTTCCTCACACCTGATAAACCCTCCCTCTCACCCTTCATGCCTTCCCTCACACCTGATAAACCCTCTCTCTCACTCTTCATCCTTCCCTCACACCTGATAAAACCCTCCCTCGCACCCTTCATGCCTTCCCTCACACCTGATAAACCCTCCCTCACACCCTTAAATACCTTCCCTCACACCTGATAAACCCTCCCTCCACACCCTTCATGCCTTCCCTCACACCTGATAAACCCTCCCTCTCACCCTTCATGCCTTCCCTCACACCTGATAAACCCTCCTCTCCCCTCTTCATGCGTTCCTCACACCTGATAAACCCTCCCTCTCACCTTCATACCTTCCTCACACCTGATAAACCCTCCCTCACACCCTTCATACCTTCCCTCACACCTGATAAACCCTCCCTCACACCCTTCATGCCTTCCCTCACACCTGATAACCCCCCTCTCACCCTTCATGCCTTCCCTCACCCCTGATAAACCCTCCCTCTCACCCTTCATGCCTTCCCTCACACCTGATAAACCCTCCCTCACACCCTTCATGCCTTCCCTCACACCTGAAAAAACCTCCCTCTCACCCTTCATGCCTTCCCTCACACCTGATAAACCCTCCTCTCACCCTTCATGCCTTCCCTCACACCTGATAAACCCTCCCTCTCACCCTTCATGCCTTCCCTCACACCTGATAAACCCTCCCTCACACCCTTCATGCCTTCCCTCACACCTGATAAACCCTCCCTCACACCCTTCATGCCTTCCCTCACACCTGATAAACCCTCCCTCTCACCCTTCATGCCTTCCCTCACACCTGATAAACCCTCCCTCTCCCCCTTCTATGCCTTCCCTCACACCTGATAAACCCTCCCTCACCCTTCATGCCTTCCCTCACACCTGATAAACCCTCCCTCACACCCTTCATGCCTTCCCTCACACCTGATAAACCCTCCCTCACACCCTTCATGCCTTCCCTCACACCTGAAAAAACCCTCCCTCTCACCCTTCATGCCTTCCCTCACACCTGATAAACCCTCCCTCTCACCCTTCATGCCTTCCCTCACACCTGATAAACCCTCCCTCCACCCTTCATGCCTTCCCTCACACCTGATAACCCTCCCTCACAACCTTCATGCCTTCCCTCACACCTGATAAACCCTCCCTCACACCCTTCATGCCTTCCCTCACACCTGATAAACCCTCCCTCACACCCTTCATGCCTTCCCTCACACCTGATAAACCCTCCTCACACCCTTCATGCCTTCCCTCACACCTGATAAACCCTCCCTCACACCCTTCATGCCTTCCCTCACACCTGATAAACCCTCCCTCCACCCTTCATGCCTTCCCTCACCCCTGATAAACCCTCCCTCACACCCTTCATACCTTCCCTACACCTGATAAACCCTCCCTCACACCCTTCATGCCTTCCCTCACACCTGATAAACCCTCCCTCTCACCCTTCATGCCTTCCCTCACACCTGATAAACCCTCCCTCACACCCTTCATGCCTTCCCTCACACCTGATAAACCCTCCCTCACACCCTTCATGCCTTCCCTCACACCTGATAAACCCTCCCTCACACCCTTCATGCCTTCCCTCCACCTGATAAACCCTCCCTCACACCCTTCATGCCTTCCCTCACCCCTGATATACCCTCCCTCACACCCTTCATGCCTTCCCTCACACCTGATAAACCCTCCCTCTCACCCTTCATGCCTTCCCTCACACCGGGATAAACCCTCCCTCTCACCCTTCATGCCTTCCCTCACACCTGATAAACCCCCCCTCACAACCCTTCATGCCTTCCCTCACACCTGATAAACCCTCCCTCTCACCTTCATGCCTTCCCTCACACCTGATATACCCTCCCTCACACCCTTCATGCCTTCCCTCACACCTGATAAACCCTCCTCTCACCCTTCATCCCTTCCCTCACACCTGATAAACCCTCCCTCACACCCTTCATGCCTTCCCTCACACCTGATAAACCCTCCCTCACACCCTTCATGCCTTCCCCACACCTGATACACCCTCCCTCACACCCTTCATGCCTTCCCTCACACCTGATAAACCCTCCCTCTCACCCTTCATGCCTTCCCTCACACCTGATAAACCCTCCCTCACACCCTTCATGCCTTCCCTCACACCTGATAAACCCTCCCTCTCACCCTTCATCCCTTCCCTCACACCTGATAAACCCTCCCTCTCACCCTTTCATGCCTTCCCTCACACCTGATAAGCCCTCCCTCACACCCTTCATGCCTTCCCTCACACCTGATAAACCCTCCTCACACCCCTTCATGCCTTCCCTCACACCTGATAAGCCCTCCCTCAACCCTTCATGCCTTCCCTCAAAACCTGATAAACCCTCCCTCACACCCTTCATGCCTTCCCTCACACCTGATAAACCCTCCCTCACACCCTTCATGCCTTCCCTCACACCTGATAAACCCTCCCTCACACCCTTCATGCCTTCCCTCCACCTGATAAACCCTCCCTCTCACCCTTCATGCATTCCCTCCACCTGATAAACCCTCCCTCACACCCTTCATGCCTTCCCTCACCCCTGATAAACCCTCCCTCTCACCCTTCATGCCTTCCCTCACACCTGATAAACCCTCCCTCTCACCCTTCATGCCTTCCCTCACACCTGATAAACCCTCCCTCACACCCTTCATGCCTTCCCTCACACCTGATAAACCCTCCCTCACACCCTTCATGCCTTCCCTCACACCTGATAAACCCTCCCTCACACCCTTCATGCCTTCCCTCACACCTGATAACCCTCCCTCACACCCTTCATGCCTTCCCTCACACCTGATAAACCCTCCCTCACACCCTTCATGCCTTCCCTCACACCTGATAAACCCTCCCTCTCACCCTTCATGCCTTCCCTCACACCTGATAAACCCTCCCTCACACCCTTCATACCTTCCCTACACCTGATAAACCCTCCCTCACACCCTTCATGCCTTCCCTCAAAACCTGATAAACCCTCCCTCTCACCCTTCATGCCTTCCCTCACACCTGATAAACCCTCCCTCACACCCTTCATGCCTTCCCTCACACCTGATAAACCCTCCCTCACACCCTTCATGCCTTCCCTCACACCTGATAAACCCTCCCTCTCACCCTTCATGCCTTCCCTCACACCTGATAAACCCTCCCTCACACCCTTCATGCCTTCCCTCACACCTGATAAACCCTCCCTCACACCCTTCATGCCTTCCCTCACACCTGATAAATCCTCCCTCACACCCTTCATGCCTTCCCTCACACCTGATAAACCCTCCCTCACACCCTTCATGCCTTCCCTCACACCTGATATACCCTCCCTCACACCCTTTCATGCCTTCCCTCACATCTGATAAACCCTCCCTCTCACCCTTCATGCCTTCCCTCACACCTGATAAACCAAACCCTCTCACCCTTCATGCCTTCCCTCACACCTGATAAACCCTCCCCCCACACCCTTAAATGCCTTCCCTCACACCTGATAAACCCTCCCTCTCACCCTTCATGCCTTCCCCCACACCTGATATACCCTCACTCACACCCTTCATGCCTTCCCTCACACCTGATAAACCCTCCCTCTCACCCTTCATCCCTTCCCTCACACCTGATAAACCCCTCCTCACACCCTTCATGCCTTCCCTAAACACCTGATAAACCCTCCCTCACACCCTTCATGCCTTCCCTCACACCTGATAAACCCTCCCTCACACCCTTCATGCCTTCCCTCACACCTGATAAACCCTCCCTCTCACCCTTCATGCCTTCCCTCACACCTGATAAACCCTCCCTCACACCCTTCATGCCTTCCCTCACACCTGATAAACCCTCCCTCTCACCCTTCATGCCTTCCCTCACACCTGATAAACCCTCCCTCACACCCTTCATGCCTTCCCTCACACCTGATAAACCTCCTCTCACCCTTCATGCCTTCCCTCACACCTGATAAGCCCTCCCTCACACCCTTCATGCCTTCCCTCACACCTGATAAACCCTCCCTCACACCCTTCATGCCTTCCCTCACACCTGATAAACCCTCCCTCACACCCTTCATGCCTTCCCTCACACCTGATAAACCCTCCTCACACCCTTCATGCCTTCCCTCACACCTGATAAACCTCCCTCTCACCCTTCATGCCTTCCCTCACACCTGATAAACCCTCCATCACACCCTTCATGCCTTCCCTCACACCTGATAAACCCTCCCTCTCACCCTTCATGACTTCCCTCACACCTGATAAACCCTCCCTCTCACCCTTCATGCCTTCCCTCACACCTTGATAAACCCTCCCTCACACCCTTCATGCCTTCCCTCACACCTGATAAACCCTCCCTCTCACCCTTCATGCCTTCCCTCACACCTGATAAACCCTCCTCACACCCTTCATGCCTTCCCTCACACCTGATAAACCCTCCCTCTCACCCTTCATGCCTTCCCTCACACCTGATAAACCCTCCCTCACCACCCTTCATGCCTTCCCTCACACCTGATAAACCCTCCCTCACACCCTTCATGCCTTCCCTCACACCTGATATAACCCTCCCTCACACCCTTCATGCCTTCCCTCACACCTGAAAAAACCCTCCCTCACACCCTTCATGCCTTCCCTCAACACCTGATAAACCCTCCTCGCACCCTTCATGCCTTCCCTCACACCTGATAAACCCTCCCCTCACACCCTTCATGCCTTCCCTCACACCTGATAAACCCTCCCTCACACCCTTCATACCTTCCCCACACTGATAAACCCTCCCTCACACCCTTCATGCCTTCCCTCACACCTGATAAACCCTCCCTCACACCCTTCATGCCTTCCCTCACACCTGATAACCCTCCCTCACACCCTTCATACCTTCCCTCACACCTGATATACCCTCCTCACCCCTTCATACCTTCCCTCACACCTTATAAAACCCTCCCTCACCCCCTTTCATCCCTTCCCTCACACCTGATAAACCCCCCTCACACCCTTCATGCCTTCCCTCACACCTGATAAACCCTCCCTCCACACCCTTCATACCTTCCCTCACAACCTGATAAACCCTCCCTCACACCCCTTCATGCCTTCCCTCACACCTGATAAACCGTCCCTCACACCCTTCATGCCTTCCTCACACCTGATAAACCCTCCCTCACACCCTTCATGCCTTCCCTCACACCTAAATATACCCTCCCTCACACCCTTCATGCCTTCCCTCACACCTGATAAACCCTCCCTCACACCCTTCATGCCTTCCCTCACACCTGATAAACCCTCCCTCACACCCTTCATGCCTTCCCTCACACTGATAAAACCCTCCCTCACACCCTTCATGCCTTCCCTCACACCTGATAAGCCCTCCCTCACACCCTTCATGCCTTCCCTCACACCTGATATACCCTCCCTCACACCCTTCATACCTTCCCTCACTCCTGATATACCCTCCCTCACACCCTTCATACCTTCCCTCACACCTCTTAAACTTAATCTTTCATCCCTCATTCCTTCATCCCTCTCATAATTTTGGCAAATATTACATTTAACACAACATACAGATTCAACATATTATAATCCTGCGAAATCAATAGTAAAAGTAAAATCATAATACAAAACATCAAGATTACATGCAGAATACATGATAGAGGACTGTTCGTTGAGGTGCCAAGCACTTAAATTACTTCTTGGTTAAATGTTCGTCGTAAGAGAGACATATACACCCAAAATAGGTACTCAGTGAATGCTTACATACAAGTAGATATTTCCTGAAGCCTCATTCTGCTTGAACTTGTGTTTTTTTATGAAAAGACGATTTTTAAAGATTGAGTTTTCAAATATTCAATTGTTTTGCCAATATTTTCACCAAGTGCAGACAAATAAAATGATAAGCTACATTTTTTATTAAGAGCTGTTTCAGTTGTTGTATTGAAGGGTAATTCTGATATGTCCCAAAGAAGTACAGAGAATTTACGGTAAATGATAGATCATTCAGCCTCACAGAGCAGAGGATGTGAGATGCGCGAGAGACATCTGGCGGTTTAGCTTCGAAAACTCCCCATTGGCACAGTTCATGCTAAGAACATATCAATTGACTTTAGCTATAGTGCCAAGCCAGATTTTTCATTTTTCTAGAAATATGGGCAAAAATCCAAGATGGCCGCCACTGCTATACTTATGTTTTCATACCCATAAAAACTGATTACACACCCAGGTTATGTTCAATCTAAGTGGAACATGACTGCCAAAATGTGCCGATTTTATGCAGAGACTAATCAATTCGGACCTAATCGATTCAGAATGTCGTTTTGATGGTACACCCCACGTTCCCTTCATTAAGAGTTCATTAAGAGCAAAATAAAATAAAGTCAAACATCATTAATTACATTTATAATAACCATAAAACATGTTGCAAAATTTATCGGCTGGGAAACATTGAATTTCAATTACTTTTATCAAGCTTCAAAACAATAGTTTCAACACAATACATTCGTTAAGAAATGTTGACCAGAAACCATACACAATAATACTTTTGATTGAAAACAATTAAGCACTTTTGTACAACACATTGTNTAGGCGAATCGGACAGGACAAATGGATCGGAGATAAAGGGCGGATGCACCAGCATGTTTGGTTTAGATCCGAACGATCATCCGTCAAACGATCGCATCGTGCGTGTGCTGATCGTGAGGCCAACCGTCAGTTTCGCCACTGACAGCGTCGCGAGAGGGTTACCAAAATGAATTGTTGCTTTGAAAACAAGCACTTTTGGACATAATTCATCCAATTATATAGAAACTATGAATGTTTGTGGGAAATAAAAAGCAAAGAGTAAATAGATAAATATAATATAAATGCAAACTATGAAGTATTGGTAGAGAAACTCAAGGAGCGGCAGAGAGCGACAGTGAGGCTAATGTTGAAACAGTAAAAAAAAAAAAACGATATGAGAAATGTGTTCCGGAAATATATTAAGAAAATACTCTCTGTGAATAGCCTCTGTAATATATGTAAAATATTTTTTTAATGTATGTAATGTATGTAAAATAATAGCCTCTGTGAAATTTGGTGTGAACGCGGATGATGTTTACGCTCCTCAGTTGTGGTATCAGATTCCATCAGAAGTAATTCGATCCTCGTTGCAAGGCCCCCATCCACGGTGCGATAGACCCATCATGAGAACCGCTCTCCACCGTTTCTATCACCAACTGAACTAGTCTTGAGGTGCGGTCGGATCGTTAGTGGGTGGTAGGAAATCCATCGGATCAGGTCTGTCGGATCAGATCGTACGACCAATCGTACCGTGGATGGGGGCCTTTAGAGTTCATTAAGAGCAAAATAATATAAAGTCAAACATCATTAGTTACATTTATAATAACCATAAAACATGTTGCAAAATTTATCGGCTGGGAAACATTGAATTTCAATAACTTTTATCAAATTTCAAAACAATAGTTTCAACACAATACATTCGTTAAGAAATGTTGACCAGAAACCATACACAATAATACTTTTGATTGAAAACAATTAAGCACTTTTGTACAACACATTGTAACAACAAAATTATGGCTTGTAAACCAAACATAACTATATATACACATAAACAAATATAATCACATGTTGTGATGAATAACAAATACAATGTAATAACACAACACCATATTTGTGAGTACATGTATCAGTTTGAAAACACACAATTCTGAATATAAATCGCAATATTTTTCGATTGGAAATAAACGCTTGATTGCACAATATAATACCAGTATCACGTGAGAAATATGTCAAATCAGACTTTAAAACAATCCACTAAAGTGTATTTGTTTCATTTAGCGCACATGGTGACAGTCGTCGCTCTGACTGGAGGTCCTCAACCATCTCGTTCAATTCCATTTTGTTCACAGTTTCCGCTACACCGGCACAGTGATGTACACTTCAATGCTTCTTTTACGCATTTGCAGTGTCCGACGCATCTTTTTTGGCACCCACATTTCAGTAGTTCTGAGCAAGAGGCTGCAGCTTCTGGCAGCACTGTCCAACTAGGCTCCCATTTGAGCGTCTGCCTTCTTCTTCACCCCCAAGAACTTGGCGATGGAACATCTGGTAACGGCACGTGCATCTGTCCCCATATAAATCCAGCCTGGTGTACTGCACGCTTGGTGTGTTCGAACAGGGCAGCTCCAGTTGGTGGAATCGCATCTATTGGTCTGCCTTTTGCTGTGAACATGTACTTTCTGGCTGAATCTACACTGACTTCTGAGGATGTCTTTGCTGCACTTCTCCTTTCCTCGAAGGCAGGTAGTTTGTGCCAAACTCGGTTATAGCCCTTGCTATTTTTGGTCCCGCTACCGTCCATCTCAACATGGCTTTCGGATTTAACATCAGATCAGTAGCTCCACCGATGCCTTTGACGATAGCATTATTTTGTTCGTGTGCATGGTCGATTGATATTGCGGAGAACGGCCTGCTCGACTTGCACACCACAAACTTGCCTTGCGAGAACTGTTCTGCTACGTCGGGAATTCGTGCTTCTAGCGTTGACATATCACAAATATGGACTGGAAGCCATCTGGAATAATGAGTGTGGTCGAGTGCAAAGAACCATGGAGCGATTGCCGACAATGAAGCCAAGTACATTTGAAAGTTTCCTTCACGAAGGGATCTCACAAAGATCAAGAGAAGGAGCTGCATTTCCATAACAGTATGCCAGTACTTGAACTGGGGACACGTTTCCTTCTGTCTCGTGCACCAATCTTCGTAGGACGATGGTTCACTTTCTGCTTGGCAGTATGCGTCATATGCCTGATGGAGAAGTATCCATAGAGTACTGCAGGTGACGATGTGTACATGCCTGGCTCGTTTTACATGGGATGATTTGAGAAGATATTCTGCTCTTCCTGGCGTAGTGACATCTGCTTCTGCTAAGGCGCTGGTCCATCCACTCCCATCCAGGAAATCCCCGATTGTCGATATATATGCCATCTCGATATGGAGCGATCTTCAAGTCGCTTGTGATCCCTGTCTTACTCTATGGTTGTGAGACATGGACACTAAATAGTGACTTGAAGAGACGAATCAATGCCTTTGGTAATAAGTGTCTTCGCAGAATCATGGGGTATCACTATGATGATTACGTGCCAAATCAGCGATTGCACCGTGAGACTGAATCGAGGCCTATTACCTGCATAGTCCGTCATCGCCAACTTCGGCTATATGGGCATGTGGCACGCTACCCTGAAACCGATCCTTCTCATAGGGTTGTATCTGTAGGAGACAATCCGGCGTGGAGGAGGCCAAGGGGGCGCCCACAAGGCTCGTGGCTGGGGCAAGTTGATGTTTCTTGTCGAGAGCTGCTTGGTATGGGAAAGGAGCCTGCATGGGAACTCGCGCTTGGTGACCCCCGGGAGTGGCGTCGTAGGGTGGGCGAGGCGACGCGCCCCCCGACGTATGCCCCCAATGATTGATTGATTGATATGGAGCCCTCCAAGCATAACGACAAACTTGTCTTCTCCATATAACTCCGGCCAATTCCACTGAATGGTTTTAGCGATGGCAAACAGTGGTTGATCTAGCGTTACTACTGGAACCTGCTCATGGGTATGAACATAAAATATATCATCCAAATAACATTCGAATTAGATTAACTCAGCATTAATTAGGCGCTACACAAAATCTACACATTTTGGCAGTCATATTCCATTTATACTAAGAATGGAGCACTTTATGTTCAATCTGAGTCTTTAATCAGTTTATATGGGTATGAAAACATAGATATAGACACCTTATACAACTTTCTATGTCAATTATTGGCAAAGATATTGCGATTTCAAAATTTCACAACCAGCGGTGGCGGCCATCTTGGATTTTTGGCCATATTTCTAGAACAACGAAAAATCTGGCTTGGCACTATAGCTAAAATCAATTGATATGTTATTGGCATGATTTGTGCTAATTTTGGTGCTTTTACCACCAAACCCACAATCGTTTCACATATCTGCTGCACTATGTGTCCTCTGATGCACTCGCTGTCGAAGGTAGAGTTAATGGACAGCATACGGGTGTTCTTAGGCCAATCGACGGTGCAGAAAGATTTTGGCACCCCTCGGGGATACGACTTGGCAAACCGAACACGCCACTTGCAGGCGTTAACCACTCTGCCACCGCCTCTCCGAATACTGTGTGTGTGTATGAGTGTGTGTGTGTATGTGTGTGCAAACCATACACACACACACACACACACACACACACCACACACACACACACCACACACACACACACACACACACACACACACACACACGCACGCACGCACGCACGCACGCACGCACGCACGCACGCACGCACGCACGCACGCACGCACGCACACACACACACACACACACACACACACACACACACACACACACACACACACGCACGCACGCACGCACGCACGCACGCACGCACGCACGCACGCACGCACGCACGCACGCACGCACGCACGCACGCACGCACGCACGCACGCACGCACGCACGCACGCACGCACGCACGCACGCACGCACGCACGCACGCACGCACGCACGCACGCACGCACACACACACACACACACACACACACACACACACACACACACACACACACACACACACACACACACACACACACACACACACACACACACACACACACTCACACTCACACTCACACTCACACTCACACTCACACTCACACCACACACACACACACACACACACACACAGTATTCGGAGAGGCGGAAGCAGAGTGGTTAACGCCTGCAAGTGACGTGTTCGGTTTGCCAAGTCGTATACCCGAGGGGAACTCCGTAGTGTAAGGGATAGCACGCTCGGCTCACAACCGAGAAGTCGCGGGCTCGATCCCCGGGCGGAGCGAAGACAGACGGGCGGTCTTCTTAAAGCCCGAGCCCCTGTCCACCCAGCATTGAATGGGTACCGGGTGTTAGCCAGGGGTTTGTGACGCCCCTCCCGGGGTGGTGGCTTCGGCCAACACTAAAAAAAACCACTAAGGATGAATGATAAAATAAATGTTGATATGGAGACGGGGCCATACGAGCGTTGCTCAGGCCTTGTAAAATACAACTAAATGAATACAACTAGATGAATACACACACACACACACACACACACACACACACACACACACACACACACACACACACACACACACACACACACACATACACACGTCATCTGACTCAATCCTTCCGACCCTCGCTCTCCTTCCCTCCTTCTCCACCTGTAACTTGATCTAACCTCAATACAGGCCTTATTAAGGGGTCAACACAAGAGAGAAAGAGAGAGAGAGAAAAAATAATAAACAATATTATTTACAGTACAAATATCACGTTATATTATTTTTCCAGCCCCAGATCTTTCCATGTTCCCTGAACTTACATTTTTGTTTACCTTTTTCTTACTTATGAATTGAAAATGTTGAGAAAACGATTGGATAGAGAGAGTGGAGGAAGCGGAGGATAAGGAAGCATAGATATGAAGGAATAGAGGTAGAGTAGCGAGCCCAGTACGGAAAAAAAATTGGATAAAAGTACGAGGCAGTAGTTTGGATAAGGGGGACGGGTGGGGGGGGGGGAAGAAAAAGGGAAGGAATGTTAAAGGAGGAAATAGAAGAACCCCACAGAGAAGGAGAAAACAGAAAGAGCCAGAGGGAAGGTAGCAGAAGTTTGTCTAGGGGAAAACTATTTTAGAAACATTCTGTCCTACATTTTTTTTCCTTATAGAAGCATTTATCGCCGCTTAAGGGCGCAGGGAGGGCAGCAGGTGGCAGGTGAGTTGAAAAAAAACACTACTGACCTGGAGAGGAAGGTAGACAGGTGACTGATGTAGAAGATGCTGAGTTAGTGATGGGAATGGGAAAGTAGATAGACATAGGAGTGATATGTAAGTCAGAGAAAGAAGCACACACATACAGGCAGACAAAGTAGAGGGGCAGTATGTAAGTAGTAAGTATGTACAGGGTGGGCCACAAAAGGTGGAACCCATTCAATGGACAATAATTCATTAATGAGACATGGTACACTAAAAATGACTATATTACCTGATAGGTGACACAATAACAATAACAAAAAGTCAAGAGGCGAAGTTCCTGCCACATGAGGTGAATTTATTTTAACACATCCTCTAAATGACCACTGTGTCGTCTCCTGGATCCGGAGAGCGAAATTGTTTATCTCTGAAGCACTCTTCCTTCTTGATGGCTTTAATTTTGGTGGTGATGGCCTGCTTAAATTCAGCAATGGATTGAGAACGATTCTCGTAGACATTGTCTTTTAAGAACCCCCACAGGTAAACATTTGTGGGGTTCAAATCTGGTGAATGCGGTCAGGGAATGTGATCAGTCGGTCAGGGAAAATCTTGTCCAGCAACTCCATCGTGATGTTTGCTGTATGTGGAGTTGCTCCATCCTGTTGGAGTCATTGTTCATCCTTGTTCACACCACGGCGAGTTCCAAGTCCCCTCCAGAATTTGTTAAGCACTACAATGATAGCGTTCTTTCGTGCCCATTACTGCATTGTTGTCTTCGTCCTCAAACCAGAATGGCCCGATTATGCCGTGCTTCGATATGATATTGCCTCCCAGGATGTGCATTTGACTGAGTGCAAGGGCCTCTGAAGCACTTCATCTGGGGACTGAGTGCCCCAAAACACATTGTTCCTCCTGTTGATATGGCCGGAAAGCAGAAAGTGAGCCTCGTCACTAAACCAAACATTGTCGATAAAGTCGGGGTCTTCTCTAATCTTCTTGACAAACCACTGGCACATCACAACACGTGTGCGCATGTCAGCTGCTGTGAGTTGATGTTTGATCTGGATCCTGTATGGGTAAAGCTGAAGGTTCTTGAACAAGATTCTTCGCCAAGTGGAACGGGAAATTCCCAGCTCTTGGCTGCGCCTTCGAGTGGACTTCTTTGGCCTCATCCCGACCGAATCTCTCACGGCACTGACATTTTCTTGAGTTCTCGCAGTCACCTTCGCGCCATTAAGAGGTCTGACACTCTTGTTGAGGTTGTAAACTGTTCCCTTGGCTTTAATTTTGTTCACCCATCGACAAATTTTGGCTCCTACTGAGTGCATATATATATATATAATCACAACTGTTGCCATAGCAACCAATTTATGAAATATTCGGGCGGAGGTATGCGCTCTACTGAGTGCCCCCCCCTCCCCCCTAGTTTCTAATTGTTATGGTCTCCTTAGTTCAAATCTGAAACCAAAGAACAAAATCATACATTTTCACAGATTTATTAACCGATAAGTGGGTTCCACCTTTTGTGGCCCACCCTTTATATAAGTAATATGTAAGTAAGAGAAAGACAGACAGACAGGCAAAGTGGGGAGGGTGGGAGTAGGGAATAGGAACTTTGGGGATGAGAGTAGAAGTCGCGGGGTAAAAAGCAGACAAAGCGAAACATTTTATATACAAAGAATACTGAATGAAAAACATGTTGTGGGGGAGTGAGGGAAGGAGGGTGGAGGAATTCTCAAGAGGCCTAACGCAAGAATGTTTCCTTTATCCTTCTCTTACATGCCTTCATCCCTCGCCTAAAAATAGACCTGTAGTAATGGAACACAATTGTTTATATTGCACAGAAGACTATGTTAGAATTCCATTGGTTTACTTAAATTTCGAGTTGAGATAAGTTTACTCTCTCTCTCTCTCTCTCTCTCTCTCTCTCTC
>JACEEZ010003454.1:52500-60000 GCA_016584305.1 Chionoecetes opilio | reverse complement strand
AAATTGTGTACATTAGATACTCTAACAAAATCTATGACCGTGGAGTTCTTAGCTGAAGATATACAAACTTTAACAATTCCAACTTATGAATATTCTGAATTTTTAATACACCATGTTTAACGAATAAGTTGTCTGTGTGATGCCAACGTCCTACTCCTGAAATCATCCTAATGACCCTTTTTTATAGCAGTAATAGCGGTTGTAATATAGTTTTTACACCTGAACCCCAAATAAGATTACAATATTGTAAGTATGGATATATCAAACTGTAATACAATATGATTAATGTTTCTTTTAACAAATTATTTTTAATTTTATATATAATTCCTAACGGCCTCGTAATTTTACTATAAATATAGTTCACATGCTCCTTCCATAATAACTTTTCATCAATCATAATTCCTAAAAATTTTGTTGAAAAACATCTTTGAATATCAGTTCCCAATTTTTACTGAGGTGTGTTGGCTAATACTTTTATTCCCTGCAAATATAATGAAATTAGTTTTGTTAATATTAATTGAAAGTCTGTTAGCTAATAACCAGTTAGCTACATTATTTAGTTCTTGATTAACCACATTCTCAAGGTGTGCAGATCAGGCTCAGAATAGTAAAGAGTTGTGTCATCAGCGAATAGTATAAAATTCATGAGTGACGAAGAACTGGTGATGTCATTAATAAATAAAAGAAACAAAAGAGGTCTGAGCGTGGAGCCCTGATGAACTCTCATTGATACCAGTTCATTGGATGATTTTACACCGTTAATTTCAGTAAGCTGTTTTCTCCCTGATAGATAACTTCGAAACCAATTCAGTGTCCTGTTTCTTATACCATAGAATTCAAGTTTTTTAAGTAATATAGAATGGTTTATTGCATCGAAGGCTTTTGTTAAATCTAGGAATACTGCCTTTGTGAATTTACTTTTTTCATTTTCAATCAAAATATCGTTCATGAGTTTAACAATCGCTGTTTGTGGTGAGACATTTTTGCGGAAGCCAAACTGGTTGTTTGATAATATATTATTAGTGTCTAAGAATTGTATTCGTCTCTCATACATCACTCTTTCTATTATTTTACTTAAAGTAGATAATACTGATATTGGGCGGTAGTTATGTGACTGTAGTTTATATTCACCTTTATGAATAGGGATAATTTTAGCTGTTTTTAGGTTGTTTGGGAATATGCCACTCTGAAACGACTCATTGATCAACTTACATAGAATGGTAGATATTGCAGGGGAAATATGTTTGATTACCTTGGCATGAATATTGTCGTAACCGGGACTAGACTCTTTCAGTTCTTTGATGATTTTTATCACTTCCTCTGGAGTTGTTGGGGTCAGAGTCATACGGGGAAAGTTACCCCTCAAATACTGTGATGGAGATACTTCTGAAGCAGGTAGAGCTGTATCCAAATGTTGACCAATGGAAGTAAAGTATTTATTAATTTCATCACACACTGCATTTGGGTGTGATATAGTCACACCGTTTACCAATAGCTTATCAATGTCCGTTTTCGTAGTCTGCTTAGAGTTTAAAAGTTCATTAATTGTCATTAATTGTATTCCATATCATTTTGCTATTACCAAACGCTGTACTAAGTTTTGATTTGTAGTATGTCTTCTTGGCAGTCTTCTTGGCAGAGTCTAATCTAGCATTAACCATATTCCTTAAATTCCTATATTCATTACCATAGGTGAGAGGCCTACTTGTAAATTTCTTGTAAAGTGTGTGTCTGTCTTTAATAAGCAATTCTAATTCATGTGTAATCCAGGGCTTCATTTGTCGTTTTCTGGTTATTGTTATGGTCTTCCATGAGATATGTTTATCTGTAGCTAGTGTTATTATATTAATCAATTGTGTAAAATCTTCATTAGCCTCATTAGTAAACTGACATTCTCTTAATAGTTCCTCTGTTGTTTTACACAATTCTTCAGCATCAACATCCTTGTAGCTTCTGTAAGTAATGGTTTTCTTCATATCGTCTTTACATTTTTTCGTACAAATAATAAAAGGTGCAAAATGGTCAGTTATATCAGTAGCTAGTATTCCAGACTTAGTAATTACATTGAAATTATTTGACCAGATGTGATCAATGCGTGAGGCACCCTGAGTCCCCACTATGGTTGGCAAGTTAATTCACGAGTAAAATCCATGACCATGAAGAATAGCCGTGTAATCCTGTATTTTGTCTGTTGCTTTCCGAATGAAGTAAGTTAATATTGATATTTCCTAATAAGTAACTTTTTTTTTTTATTAATTGAATTTTCTCAAGTATTTCCTCCAATAAATCATTAAACAAATATAAGTCAGAGTTAGGCCTACGGTAAATTAGTCCTACAATAAAAGAAGTTGTATGTTGACATTCAACAAATGAAGATTCAAAACAGTCATTATTAACACTGATATTTTCTAGAATATTACATGATATTTTGTTATTAATATATATGGCAACACCTCCTCCTTGACGGTTCCTATTTTTTTTATATAAATTAAACCCTTCGATCCTATACAAATGTTCAATGTCACTTGATAACCTGGTTTCACAAAAGCAAAGAAAATGAATTTGATTAATTATATGAAGTAAGTGATTATCAATAAATGTATCCAAGTTAGTGGGGATGCTTCTGACGTTAAGAGATAAAAGTTTTAAACTATCAAGATTATTGTCAATAAGACGCTCAAACTCTGGTTGGTGATAATATTCAGTCTGTGAGAAGGAATGCACAGTTTCCAACTGTCCCTCATCGTGGCCATGAAGACCCAGCGCACTATGGACATCGCTGTCAGGGCGGGAGTAAAAATTCAACTGTCTATAACAATCAAGAGGAATGTTAATACCAGAATAATCTACAAATCTCTCTCTCTCTCTCTCTCTCTCTCTCTCTCTCTCTCTCTCTCTCTCTCTCTCTTCTCTCTCTCTCTCTCTCCTCTCTCTCCTCTCTCCTCTCTCTCTCTCTCTCTCTCTCTCTCTCTCTCTCTCTCTCTCTCTCTCTCTCTCTCTCTCTCTCTCTCTCTCTCTCTCTCTCTCTCTCTCTCTCTCTCTCTCTCTCTCTCTCTCTCTCTCTCTCTCTCTCTCTCTTCTCTCTTCTCTCTCTCTCTCTTCTCTCTCTGCTCTGTCTTCTCTGCTCTGTCTGTCTCGTCTGTTTCTGTCTGTCTGTCTCTCTGTCTGTCTGTCTGTCTGTCTGTCTGTCTGTCTGTCTGTCTGTCTGTCTGTCTGTCTGGTATGTTTTTTTCGTCTTGTACTCGTCTTTTTTCTTCTCCACTATTAGTATTTTTTGCATTATTATTCACACAGAATTAGGTTCCTGTTCTCCTTCCCTCACTCTCTCTTCTTTCTCATACTAAAGATACAAGACCAAGCGGCCAGAACAAGTGTGCAGTAAGAAAAGCTAATCATTAACTTGGCTGTAAGTCATTAAAATAATTATATATTAAATTAGTATCTTTGGTCGAGGTATATGTATTAGGCCGTGTTCTTATAACTTATTAATTAAAATAATTAGGTTTAGTTCTTATGAGAGCAAATGTATTTGTATTTATTTCGTCTTTTAATTAAGTTAGAGGTGAGCATTGTCACTTGAAAACAAAGGACAATAGCACCAAAATACATTACGTAAACCAAATAGCAATACATGTAACATTCATCGACTAAGAATCTTCCTAATTTCCTTTCAGACGTGGGCCACAAGTGTCTCCGGGAAGTGAACTGTTGCTTTGCCTTCCGGGACCCACCTGCCCGGCGTCCACTCAGGCCCCGAAGTATCCTCGACACCAGCTGCCCCGAACTACTGGGTGAGTGTGTACCCTTCCAGGCTTTTATTAATTTGTGGTTTGATTTGATTCAATTACCTGAGTTAATTAAGATGAAGCAACGGCGGAAGTATCATCACCATGATTGACCGGCACCTTACATTTCAAAGTCACTATTGCTAAGTCGCTCTCTACCGTGGCTGACATGGCTTAATGATCTCGTGTTGTGTGTGATTACTTTTCTGGCCTGGAATAGGAAAACAATAAAACTCATGCCTGAAGAAATTATAGATTAGATTAGATTAGATTAGATATTTTATTGACCACACCAATACAAAGAAAATTCACATACAACATATCCTATGGTCCAACAAAAGAATACATAATTATGATGAATAACTAAATTATAAATCTTCATTCAACCTAAAGATTTACGCATATATCCGTAATATTTTGTATATAGCTGTACACACATCATCATCGGTCATTGTTTTTTAGAATAAATCATAGATACTTTTGATACAATAAACGTTGCGAACATCACTAGATAAGGGACACTCAGCCATGACATGTTCTTCGGTCTGTATCTTGCCGCAGGGACACAGCCTCTCATCCACCGGGAGACGGCCGCGTCCCCTCCTATTCCACCTGTCTGTCTCTATAGCTAAAGAGTGAGCTGACACACGGAAGCGTGTAAAAGCTATTCTATATAATTCACTGATGTTATGCTTTTCAATATACAAAGATTGCACTGTTAAGTTGGGATTCATGACATTTAAGTAGGTTATTCTTCTTGATGATGCAGAATGCATGATGTTATTTTTAAGTGTATCCATTGCTACTGCACAGTCATCAATATTATTGTTTATAAGATCTGACACATAAGTCTTGGTATTATATCTCGTGTCCAGTACGATTCGCAAAGCAAATTCTAAAGGGTCATCATCCATCCTAGATCGCTCCGCGTACATATTCGCAAAAAACTTTCTATGTCTACTTTTAACAAGAGCTTGTATGGGTGGACACCCTGACTCGATGTAACAAAGATCATTACAAGTCGTACCTCGGACTCCCAGCATCTGTTTAAGTGACCAGTTATATAGTTTAACTATTGGTTTCAAATCTGCATTTAGCCACGACTCACATCCATACAAGACAGCAGATAATACTACAGCATCAAACACTCTCTTCTTTACAATGAAGGGCACTTCATTATTTTTATGTAAAAAGGAAACAAACTTATTAAAGTGAGCCATCTTATCCTGAGCGTGAGCCTTGACCGCCGACGACGCAGAGCCGTCTGCCGTGAAGGGTGAGCCGAGGTAAGTGTAGCGTTGACAGTGATTCACAACCAGTCCATCTACAGTCATAGGAAGCCTGTCAGCATCCAAACCACAGATAACCATGAAATTAGTCTAAGTCTTATTCACTTTCATGCCATAATTCTTACAAAACTGACATAGCAAAGACAACTTCCTTATCATGTTTGCCCTACTCGTCGATAACAATACCGTATCGTCCATAAGGATCAACAAGTGTAACCATGACAAAAAACCATCTGAATCACAATTTTCCTTTACAATTTTAATTAGATCATTAACGTAGATGATAAACAGTAAACATGATGTAGGAGAACCTTGCCTTACTCCTATAGTTGTGGCAATCAATGCTGTTCCTAATATGCTGTTATTAACTTTATACATGGCACCCAACATTACTGCCCCGCAACCTAACCTCTTCAAAACAGTGAAAAGCACGCTTCTGGGTACAAGGTCATACGCCTGCGAGAAGTCTACAAATGTTATATAAAGCATTCTTTTCTTTTTCTTAGCTAGGTCTGTTAGTAGACGTAAGGTGACAATATGTTCTACGCAGCCGCGACCCTTCTGCGCTCCCGCCTGCTCTCGAAAAGGCTTGAACCACTACTGGTTCAGTCTCGCGCACAATATCAGATCATAGAGCTTTGCGATCGAGTTCATGATACTTATTCTCCTGTAGTTTCTTGGGTCTCTACGATTTCCTTTCTTAAAAATCGTCACCAATTTAGCATTAGTCCACGAAACTGGATAAGAGGCAGAAGTAAATACCATCTATAATAATATAAGCGAAAGTGTGTGTGTGTGTATGTCTGTGTGTGTGTGTGTGTGTGTGTGTGCTATAGGTTCCGCCCCCCGTAGCCCAATCCCATCATATGGCACAGTTTTGGAACCAGATTGACCAGGGGAAGGTTTTAAGACCATTTTGGGGATGATCCGATCACTTTTTTTCCCCCTTATTTTACCAGCCTATTAGCGAGAATTGTGAAAAAAAGTGAGTTGCGAGAATTGAGGAAACCTTGATGTAGGGTGATGGTGGGGTGATGGGTAATGGGTGTGGGGTGATGGGTGAGTGAATGGGTGGGGGGTGATGGGTTGGGGGTGATGGGTGATGGGTGAGGGAATAGGTGGGGGGTGATGGGTAATGGGTGAGTGAATGAGTGTGTGGTGATGGGTAATGGATGAGTTAATGGGTGGGGGGTGATGGGTAATGGGTGAGTGAATGGGTGGGGGGTGATGGGTAATGGGTGAGAGAATGGGTTGGGGGTGATGTGAATGGGTTGGCGTTGATACATACATTTCTACATCCATGATATCAGGAAAGTTAGAAGGGGCTATCTGGAGAGTCTGTGTTTGGTGGGCCGAAGACCCACCAATAGCCCTCCGCAGGAGCTAGCCAAAAAGTCCGCCCGGAGGGCGGCTTTGCGGCTAGTGTTAAATAAGCCTGTGATTAAGAATATCCATTGTGCTGGGAGGCTTCGAAATATACCAGGAGGAACTCCGTCAGGGCCACAGGCTTTATTCAGCTTCATACTCTTAATCTGGGTGTTCACTTCATCATGAAATATGGGGTCGTCCAGGATAGGTATACTAACATTCGTGGAGAGAGCAAATGACCTATGCAGATAGGACATGTGGACATCAACATGTGAACTATTAGCATAAAACTCCCGAAATTCCTGGTCAGATGGAGACATTTCATCACGTACACTATCTTGCATCATTCCTTTCCAATTTATCGCCTTCCAGACCCGTGAGTTATCTTTTTCCTGCAGAAGCCTTTCTCACCTACCAACTCCAGTATCGCCCCATACAGACTCACTCCTCATTCTGGCATTATCCGTACACAAACGAGCACATGTATACAATGTCTCAGACACATCATGAGCAAATACATCAACATCAGCATTACCATCTGGTGGTGGGTTATTAGACATAACATTAACAAATGCATCAATGTCCATATTTACAAAATTTACAGGTCTACATGTATTAACCATGGCAGCTCGAGCCAACTGACCCTGGAGTGAGGCGTGACCACCTAGTGACTAGCACGAGCAAGCAAAGAGTCAAGGGTATGGTTTGGTAACATCACATCTAAAGATATCGGAGCGTGATCTGATGGTAGCCAGTCTGTTTGATACACATCAAGTTTTTCTACATACTCGACTAGCTGGTGCGATACAATGGCGGCATCCAGCTCAGACAGCCACTGCTCTCCTTTCTCGAATGTTTTCTTACTAGGAAAATTCTTAATCCTTGTTTGTAAGTTATTAAGCACAAGCAATGCGTTGCCCAAACATAAAGATAACAGAATGTGCGCGTTGTCATTCGGCGATGGCACGTCATCAGGAATGTGGGGATACGTATAGGAATCACTATTAGGCATTTCGCTAGCCAACGGCAGGTCTCGCACACCGCTACCAAACCTGGCG
>JACEEZ010003454.1:32500-42500 GCA_016584305.1 Chionoecetes opilio | reverse complement strand
CTCTCTCTCTCTCTCTCTCTCTCTCTCGTCTCTCTCTCGTCTCTCTCTCTCTCTCCTCTCTCTCTCTCTCCTCTCTCTCCTCTCTCTCTCCTCTCTCGTCTCTCTTCTCTCTCTCTCTCTCTCTCTCTCTCCTCTCTCTCTCTCTCTCTCTCTCTCTCTCTCTCTCTCTCCTCTCTCTCTCTCTCTCTCCCTCTCTATCTCTCTCTCTCTCTCTCTCCTCTCTTCTCTCTCTTCTCTCTCTCTCTCTCCTCTCTCTCATCTCTCTCTCTCTCCTCTCTCTCTCTCCTCTCTCTCTCTCTCTCTCTCTCTCTCTCTCTCTCTCTCTCTCTCTCTCTCTCTCTCTCTCTCTCTCTCTCTCTCTCTCTCTCTCTCTCTCTCTCTCTCTCTCTCTCTCTCTCTCTCTCTCTTTTATTTTACGAATCACTTTACCTTACTTCTTTACACTGTATTAGGTTACATATATACCAATCTTTCAACTTATACACCGCGTCGCTATTGGCAGCATCCACACCACCACTCCGTTGGGTGTGGTGGTGTGGACGCTGCCCACTTTTATAACGGTTATATGTCAAGTGGTACTGAGGCGATTGCTAATGAGGTCAAGTGATCCCCAAGGCATTTCGGCACCAAATTAACAGATACCCAAAACAGATCGGAATCAAGTCAATGAGGACCCGAAACAATCCACAACTTTTAAGTAAATACCGAAAAAGAATAGTGTTTTGTGTGCAATGCTTATGGTGTGTCTACACTGGCAAAATTTTGTCTACTGACAAGTTGAAAGCACTGCGCGAAACACAACAGCCGACATTTGGAGACATGTCTAGAGAAAATGTAAGAGACATTGTGTGCTACAATGTTGGCGAAATGTTGGCAAGAAGAGTATACTTTGTGAGGCCGTCCACACTGGTCTCTGGAGACGTGATGGTCATGTCGGCGTGTGAGGACGCCTTGGCGGCAGCTGCTGCCGTAGTAATTGTGTGTGGGCATCGGAGGAGACGCCGACGTAGAGTCTGGGCGAGACCATATTATCTTACCCGAAATCCAGCGTCGTATGTCATGTGTGGCGTGTTTTTGTCAGCCAGAAATAGCATGCTGTTGTTATAATCTATATTTATATAGAATATGGGTAGAATCCCGGAGCAAATTGTGTCCGTGGTAACAATCGATCAATTGTACCGTCTGTTCCTTCCTCCACTCCATGGTTTTGTCCTAAGCAAAGTATACAGAGAACTCTATCTATGTGATACTCTGGTCCTAAGTAGGCCTACAACGAGCGAGTCAGATGCCGTCGCTGTTGGTGTGTTTCTGTGTGTCTGCCCAGATGTCTCCCCCGACATTAACTCGTCCACACCGGTGTTACCAACATATCACAAACATCAGTACCAACATGTCTACAACATTGAATCATTCCCGCCCTTACAACTTGTTGCCTACTATGTTGTATTGTATGTTTCCAACATGTTTTGTTGTCAGTGTGGACGCACCATTAGGGCTCGTGTACCGTGTCATTAATCATGTATGGTAGTTCAAAGCCACAAAGAATACCAGTACAGGGTTACGCCATGGTCATTATATATAATTACAACGTTTTATGCATTATAGCTGCCAAAATAGCGCAATATAATCAAAATTAAATCATCGAGGCCTTTTTATCGTCTCCATAATTTTCATAATCATAAACCTTAATGGCTACGTATATTTTGGAATCTGTTTTTCTAGTTCTTTTTTTAGTTTGTCATATTCATGTTGTATTTCCAATTGAAAGGATGATCAGAGAGAAAAAAAGAGAGCGAGAGAGAGAGAGAGAGAGAGAGAGAGAGAGAGAGAGAGAGAGAGAGAGAGAGAGAGAGAGAGAGAGAGAGAGAGAGAGAGAGAGAGAGAGAGAGAGAGTGTGTGGAACAAAAAAAATGGTTCCTCTAAGACTATTTCGCCAGGTCTGAAAAAAGGAAAACAAATATAAATACCAGCATTAAATCATAATAATACTCTATTCACAAAGATATAGGAAATTGTAGTTTTGTTTTGTGCCACGAATACAGAAATGCCGTTCGTGTACAAGCGACAGGTGTTCGACGCAGCCATGAACGGTGCACTGCTCTACAGCACCGAAACATGGTTCACTAACAACCCAAAGAGCCTAAAAGTTCAATACAAGAAGTCAGTGCGAAGTTTATTGGGCGTGAGACATAACACGAATATCGACCTGTGTCTTACAGAATCAGGAATACATCCAGTGGAGGACATATTTACAAAGAGAAGGTTAAATTTTTGTAAACGAAACTTCACGCTAGTAATTCAGATGAGCCCTTTTTCAGGATATATGAATTGTGTCACCAGGCCAACACACCAGGCTACAGATTTATCTCGCACACATTGCAACATAACCAGAGTGTTGATCCTTTAGACAAGGTAAAAACATATATCAGAGAAAAACAAGATTCAACCAAATTCACTGTTTACAGATCTGTTCTTAACCCCACACTTTCACTACATCAGGTTTACACCACTAAGGAGTTTATTCCTGACTAACAAACGTCAATCATTTACACGACTACGTGTTTTGTCCCACAGTCTGAAGATAGAAACAGGTAGATGGAGCAGGACACCACCAGAGATGCGCCTGTGTACATGTAATAGTGATGCTGTACAAACAGAAGAACATGTGTTGTTAAGATGTCCTGTATCACTTAACGTAAGACAAAAATACACTATGCTGAAATTCACATGTATGAATATAATCTGATGGATTGCAATGACAATGCAAAAGAATTGTGTAGTTTTATTTACGATATTTTGAAATTATATTCTTGAGTCGTCTGCTTGCAATAACGTAACTCAAATTTCTGAAACTTAAAGTAAAAATATTATTTGGACAAAATAATGTAAACTGTTTATTTCCTATGTTATTGTAATTAATGTTTTTCTCAATAAACAAACTAAACTACTAGTCATCCTTGGTGTGGCAAGAAAATAAGTTTTTTTTCTGCACATGGTAAAATAAATTGATAAGTTTTCTTCCCATTACATATTTCATTGTTGGTGGTGATACTCTTTGCGATATTGCGTCTCTTTTCTTCGATGTGATTATCTCCATTAATGTCCTTTTTCTTGTATTTTACTGATTAACCAATGATGAAGGATTAAACATAGTCTTGCTGTTGTGTGTGTGAGAGCGTGTATGTGTGTGTGTGTGTGTGTGTGTGTGTGTGTGTGTGTGTGTGTGTGGTGTGTGTGTGTGTGTGTGTGTGTGTTGTTCATTCAATAACTTAATCATGCATCTGGACTCGTGATCACCAGCTCACAGAAAGAGCCTGGAGTTCATAGATATCCTCAAAGCATAGAGTTCATATGCCTGATCTATGGATAGGCTAAGACCTAACACACCCACCATATTGCTCAAGGGGGCCAGTAACTGTCCCCTTTGTCAGCAAAAACCCTTGGGGCCGATCAATGCATCACCCTTATCTGTGTCCCAAACCACGTGACCATGACACTCAATGTTACGGGGGAGTGTGTGAGCCTTGCAGGACACAGGTTACGGTGTCGGTGTTGAGCTGTCGTGTCCCTCCAGCCTGGACCTAATGTACTTTTATTGGCTATATTCTATACTAGCCGCAAAGCTGCCCTCCGGGCGGACTTTTTGTCTAGCTCCTGCGGAGGGCTATTGGTGGGCCTTCGGCCCACCAAACACAGTCTCCCGGCTATCTGGAGACTCTCCAGATAGCCCCTTCTAACTTTCCTGAAATCATGGATGTAGAAATGTATGTATTAACGCCAACCCATTCACATCACCCCCAACCCATTCACTCACCCATTACCCATCACCCCCACCCATTCACTCACCCATTACCCATCACCCCCCACCCATTCACTCACCCATTATCCATCACCACACACCCATTCACTCACCCATTACCCATCACCCCCCATCTATTCCCTCACCCATCACCCATCACCTCCCACCCATTCACTCACCCATCACCCCACACCCATTACCCATCACCCCACCCATTCACTCATCCATTACCCATCACCCTACATCAAGGTTTCCTCAATTCTCGCAACCCACTTTTTTTTCACAATTCTCGCTAATAGGCTACTAAAAAAAAGAACAAAAAAGTGATCGGATCATCCCATAAATGGGCTTAAAACCTTCCCCTGGTCAACCTGGTTCCAAAAATGTGCCATATGATAGGATTCCGCCACGGGGGGCGGAACCTATACCACACACACACACACAGACACAAACACACACACAGACATACACACACACTTTCGCTTTTATTAATATATATATATATATATATATATATATATATATATATATATATATATTATATATATATATATATATATATATATATATAATATATTACATATATATATATACGTATATATATATAGAGAGTGAGAGAGAGAGAGAGAGAGAGAGAGAGAGAGAGAGAGAGAGAGAGAGAGAGAGAGAGAGAGAGAGAGAGAGAGAGAGAGAGAGAGAGAGAGAGAGAGAGAGAGAGAGAGAGAGAGAGAGAGAGAGAGAGAGAGAGAGAGAGAGAGAGAGAGAGAGAAAACACATGCACATTTGTGTTTACGTTTTACCACAACCTTTATTCTTCATCATAGCCTTTTTCATAGCCATTGTCTTTTTCATGCTGATTAGACATGTCGGGAATCTTGGCCGAAGCTCTAACGAAAGTAGGATTGGTTAATTTTATGTACATTTTTGCGGCAAACTATAATTGTTTCAATCAAATATTTATGTAGCAAAAAGTGAAAATTTGATCATCCATTCAGACAAGGGAGTCATGGAGGCTACACTATAAGTAACGCTACAAAGATACTAGGAAAAGAAGCTATACGACACCCCAGCTCCACAACGCAGGGTATTATGTATCAAACTTATTATTGTCTTGAGCATTGACAAATCAGACCTTATGATATTTTGTGTGGACGCAGGAGATGCGGTTGCAGAGTGGTTAGCGTCTCCGAGTGGTGTTTTCGGTGACCCGAATTCGATCCCCGATGAGGGAGAATATCCACTTAAAATCTTTATGCGTCGTCGAGTGGCCTAAGAACACCCACATGCTGCCCATTAAATCTACCTTCGGTCGCGAGTGCATCGGAGGACCCAGGGGGGCGACATGAGCCTCTAATCACAGGCGGCACTATAAAAATCCTGCCTGCTCCACCACGGGCGAGGGCCAACCATCACAGTCCTCGAGTGAACCTACAGGGCCTACCATCCGAGCCCTGGAGGTCACTGCCCACAGGCGCTATAGGCACTAATGTTATTTAAAAAAAACTTTTTCCAAGCAATAGTTAGCTCATGTTCGGCATTTGTCCTTCTGCTAGAACCATGATACGAAACGAAATGTGTTGCAGGACTTGCGTAAAAATTAGCTGAATGTTTTTTTATCAGAAGTGTTATACGCGGCCTCAATTTATTTGTAACAGGTAATTCTGTACACCCTATTTACCAAGTATTTAAACGACCAAAGAATAAGAATAATTGAAATTAACAATGCAAAGTGTAAAGTGATTTATGTAAACTTCTCGCTTGTGTCATCAGTAACAACCCCGAAAAGTGTAAAGAGGTCGTGCAGTGCGTCGTGGTGGAGGCCTTGTATTGATACGCATCCTGCAGTTACTGTAGCGGTTACTGGCAACCACGATATTCTGGACGACATTAATTTGAAAGCATTAATTAAAACGGAGAGGAACACGTGGAAGGACAGAACATCAGGGCATGTAATATGGCCAGCGTGGCGCAGCGGTGGAAGGGGGAGAGGGAGGAACGAGGGCTTGGCGGCAGAGGAACTTTGTAATTGAGGCATTGTGATGAGGTGGGATAGAGGATCTAGATGTTATATAGAGAAGGGAAGGTGTGCAGTAGCCTGAGCGCTTACGCCTGGCGGGAAAATTGTAATGGGATAAATACTAAGGCAGCAATTTGTAACTTTTTCTTTTGTGAACAGAATATTAAAATAATGATAATAATGAATACGTATATGGTGGACAGTAGGGCAGAAGGAAATAAAGGAGTGACACACAGGACAGTAAAGCTGCGCTGAGGAGACACCGAGGCAAAGGCAACGCCTCCAAAACATCTGATCTGATCTGATGTGGATTATGTTTCTAGACTATTTATTTTAGAAGTCTGCTCCCTCATTTTGCAGTCCAAAAATCTACTACTGCTACTCATTGCTGCTACTTCTACTACTAATACTACTACTTACTATAAAACTTAATGGCGATGAACTAAAAGTTGTGAGCTGCTACAAAAAACTTAGGCAAAAAAATTTCCTTCAATTTAAAAAAATGATGACATCGATTTTCGGTTAAATTCATTTTTTTATCTTTTAAAGGGATTAGGATTTTAATTTTTAGATTTTAAAGTTCTTTTTTTTTTTTTAACTCTTACTGCTGTCCAGAAAATGGCTTGGCCGTATGGAAGATACCCCAGTTTTTAGTCTTTATTTTTAAAGCTTTTAAGTAGCATTAATAAAGGTTTTTTAAATCATATCGGGATTCCCCCATATGCCAGCAGCCCATCACTGCGGAAAACTGCAATCAATTATTATTAAGGCATCTCACAGCCCTTATACAAGCTAGATTCTTTAAAAGACTGATTAGGTCTAGCAATCCTATCATTAAATATAATATATATTTTTATACAAAAGGTCTTTTTATGACTTCTGTTAAACATTTATTTGATCAGTATTACAGTATCAATATATTTGAAGAGGCTCTGGATGTTATTAAGGCCAGGATAGTCTGGGTACAGCGACATGAGGAGAGGCGAGGCCCCTGTTTATTTTATGGATATTAATACCTTCCTAGATTAGGGGTTAACTTTTTTATATTTCCTATGTTGTTTACAAATGTATTACGTATTTTAGTTTTGTATATATATATACTTTATAGATAATTTTAATTTATATCAATTGATTTTAATGGTTAGCCTATCCATACATTTTGTTTTATTTGTACATGTATGAGATTTTTAATTTGATATCTTAAGGTGATAGACATAAAAATACATACCTGAAAGATTTAGTATATAAGTATGTGCAAATTATGCTGTTTGTATATAACAATAACATTTATTTTTTCTTATTGTATATCATGTGCGTCTACTCTACTATGTAAGTTTATTACGAAATAAAATGTACTGAACTGAACTGAACTACTATTACTACTACTACTACTACTACTACTACTACTACTACTACTACTACTACTACTACTACTACTACTACTGTATTACTACTACCACTACTACTAGTATTACCGCTACTACTACAACTACCACTACCAATACTATTAATACTAATACTAATACTACCGTTACTTCTACAGCTACAATACTACTACTTTTACTACTACTACTACTACTACTACTACTACATGGGATGTTACTACTACTATTACTATTTATAATATAAATACTAAGTATGACAATGATGATAATAATAGTAATATTTTTACTACGTTCAATGACTTCTGCTACTACACTACTATTACTACTACTACTACTACGACTACTATTTCGATTACTATGTACTACTATTTCTACCACTACCAATACACTCGTTCCATCTATCCTTCCTCCCTCCCTCTCCCTCGTCCCCCTTGACCCGTCATGACGCAATCCTCCCCAGCCTTGTGATGACTGTTTACCAGGATTTTCCCCGCAGACTTGTACCTGCTAAAGGGATCCGGATCGAGAGGTGAGGGTATAGGTGGGAAGGGAAAGGCGTTTCAATCCTCTTATTGGTAATTGGATACGATTCCTTTCCTTTGTGTTGAGATGGACACTGGGGTCAGGGTATTAACGCTTTAATCTCTTGATGTTATTTTGACACATCTGTAATTTTTATTCTCTCCTCTCTCTCTCTCTCGCCTCCTCCTCTCTCATCTCTCTCTCCCTCTCTCTCTCCTATTCTCTTCTCGTTCTCTCTCTCTCCCTCTCTCTCTCTCTCTCTCTCTCTCCATCTCTCCTCTCTCTCCTCTTCTTCTTCTTCTTCCCCCTCTCTTCTCCTGCCCCTCTCCTCTCTCCTCTCTCTCTCTCTCTCTCTCTCTCTCTCTCTCTCTCTTCTCTCTCTCTCTTCTCTCTCTTTGCTCTCCCCTCTTCTCTCTCTCCTCTCTCTCTCTCTCTCTCTCTTTTCTCTCTCTCTCCCCCTCTCTCCTCTTACCCCCCCACATTTTTTACACAATGAGGAATATACACATACATAATGTAAAATTAAAAATCTTTATTATAGATATTTCCAAACAATATCTTTGGCTACATTCCACATCTACGGCGCGCGCGCGCGCGCACACACCACACACACACGACGCACGCACGCACCACGCACGACGCACGCACGCACCGCCGAACGCACCCCACGCACGCACGGGACGCACGCACGCACGCAAAGCAAACCCCGCACGCACGCAAAGCACGCACGCCACGCACGCACGCACGCACGCACGCACGCACGCACACGACAGCACACACACACACACACCACAACACACACAACACACACACACAACAAACAACACACACCACACAACACACCACACACACACACCCTCTCAAGTGTTACGAATATATTTTGCTACAGGCATTATTTTTTTCCCAAAACAAAGAATGTAAAAAACTTTAAAAGTTACTTCATCCTTCTCATGGAGGAAGGACCCAGTTGAAGGGCTCAATGGAAGGAGGAAGGGAGGGAAAAAGGGGGGGGAGGGAGGGAGCTGTTTAAAATTTGTCATTAGCTGTTGGTGCGTGTTTTAAAAACTATAATTACTCATCGGGGAGCTTAAATTTCGGGAAGGTTTGAAACAGGTGGGGGCTACTTAGGGGGGGGGGGGGCGGGCCCTCTAAAGTAGACTGACCCAACTTTTAGCCCAAAAAAAAATTTGAGAAATTTGATGGGATTGCCTCGCCCCAATCCCTCGCGAAGTTCATTGGGGTGACTTTTAAAAGTAAAAAAAACTATCCCCAAATTGGGGAAAAGCATCAAAATACAAAAAGCTAAAAAATCAAATTTCTTTTTAAAAATTTTGGGAAAAAATTCATAAACTCCCTTTTTTTCCCCCAAAAATTTCCCTTTTTTTCCCGTAATTGCATTTTTTTCCCCCGGAAGTGAAATTTTTTCCCCGAAACTGCAGTTTTTTCCCGAAACTCATTTTTTTCCCCGAAACCCTGCATATTTTCCCCGAAATTTGCATTTTTTTTCCCCGGAAACTGCATATTTTCCCGGAACTCCCTTTTTCCCGAAACTGCTTTTTTTTTCCGAAACTGCATTTTTTTAAACAAAACCTGCATATTTTCCCGAAACTTGCAAAATTTTTTCCTTGGGCGATCCAGCCTGTACCTTTTTTAAAAATAAGGTCAGCTCATCATACATATCCATAAAGTCTTTTTTTTTTAAAAAGGGGGGTTTTTTCCTTTTTTTTGTGCGTCCCTTTTTCCAAAAAAATTTGGGGGGGGAAAAATTAAAAGCCCAAAAAACCTTTTTTTTTTGGTTTTTTTTAAAGGAAAAATTTTGGGTTTTTTTTTTCAAATTTTTTTAAAAAAAAAAAACAAATTTTTCGTTTCTAAGTACCTTAAAAAATTTTTTTTTTTTTTGGGCCCCGGGGGGGCCCAAAAAAATTTTTGGGGTTTTAATTTTCCCCCCTTTTTAAAAAAAAACCCCAAAAAAAATTTTTTTTTTAAACCCCCCGGGGTTTTTTTAAAAAAAACTTTTTCCCCCCAAAAAAAAAATTTTTTAAAAAAAAAATTTTTTTTTGTTTGGGTTGGGCCCAATTTTTCCCCCAAAAAACCCTTTTTTTGGGGGGGGGAACCCCTTTTTTTTTTTTTTGGGGGGAAAAACAGGGGGGGGGGTTTTTTTTTGGGCCCCCAAAAATTTCCCCCCCCGGGAAACCCCCGGGCCCCCTTTTTTTTTCCCCCCCCAAGGGTTTTTATTTCCCCAAAAAAAAAAAAAAAACCCCCGGGTTTTTTTCCCCA